>LYUA01000362.1:42796-67848 GCA_002093875.1 Calopteryx splendens
AGGCCTCCTGAACGCCTTGTCGAGGTGATGTTAGGTGAGAGTGAAGAGCCAAGAAGCTATTCCGATGCAATGAAGTCAATGGAGCAACCATTCTGGGTGAATGCAACAGAGAAAGAGATGACTTCACTGAAGGATAACTCAACATGGCTGAACTGCCAGAAAATTGTAGACCCATCTCCAATCGATGGGTATACAAAATAAAATGTGGACCTGATGGGAAAAATGATCGCTACAAGGCACGATTGGTTGTGCGAGGGTTTAGCCAGTGAAAAGGGATTGACTACCATGAGACTTTTAGTCCTGTCCTCAATACGGGCAGTGTTGAGTATTGCTGCCAATGAACATCTAGAACTAGCCCAGTTTGATGTCAAGACAGCTTTCTTGAATGGAGTACTTGAGGAGGAAATCTTCATGGAGCGGCCAGAGGGGTTTGAAGATAGGACAGGCAGTGTGTGTAAATTTGAACTTGTAAAGACCTTGTAGAGCCTAAAACAATCGATATAAATCCAGTGCGTAGTAGTTTATTCTTTTAAGAATATATTAAATCACGAAACCTCAATAAAAAGGATTTTTTTAAGAAAAGGAGTGAGAGTTAAAAAATACATTCTTTGGATAGGATGTTGACTGGATTTAAAAAAAAATCAGATTAAAATGCACAAATTGCACACAAATTATAATAATAGTTTCACTGGATCTTGATAAATAATTGGCTTGAGAAATAAAAAGTCAGCATGTTTCTAAAATTAAACATTTAAATGAAATTGTGGAAAGAATGTTATGGAATTTCTAGTCTCAACTCCTTGCAACTGGCAGTCGATACCAAATTAAAGTTTCCTTACCTCATCCCTATCCTTGACCATTTCATAGACAAATGGTGGATGCACTGGGGTTGGAACAAATCTTCCAAAGCCATGGACAGCCTTCAAGTCTCCTTCATCAACACAAATGCGACCATTTACAATCACATACTCTGGCACTCCATGACATTCCATACCCTACAAAGGAATACACCAATGAGAAAAGTATTTTTTTTATGACTACTAATACTCATTCAAATTCATTTATTTAAATTTCACCTCAAAAATATTGAAGTCGACACCTTGGTGATGAGTCTTAGCTGATATTGTTCTTGCCTTGTGAGGATCCCAAACAACAATATCAGCATCTGAGCCAACAGCGATACAACCCTTGAATAAAGTAATAATTATAGAAAAATATTATTACAACTAAGAATATAAACTAATCATCTTATTAGATTTTGCAAATATTTATCTTGACTCACCTTCCGGGGATAAATGTTAAAAATTTTTGCAGCATTGGAGCTAGTAACAGCAACAAAACGTTTGGGGTCCATTATTCCAGAATGAACCCCTTTCTCCCAAACAACAGACATACGATCTTCTACTCCATTTACTCCATTAGGAATTTTTGAAAAATCATCCTTTCCTAAAGCTTTCTGAGACTCATTGAATGTGCAGTTATCACTACCAGTGGTATGAAGGGAACCACTAAAGAGGATCAAAACAAAATGGAAGCATTTATAATAATGCTACATACATATATTTAATTTAAAATTAGAACTAGCCATTTAAACAATAAAATAAAGAATTAGAAAATGCTGGATTAGATAACTCTATGTCACACTACCACTGTTTTATTTTTTTTTGAATGAAAAAAATAGGAATTGCCCTCCAAGTATTCCTCCACAAAGTATATATGTGCGTAAAAAACGTCAAAGGAAATTTAAATCAGGACTGATGATGTGCATGAACATTTCATCAAAAAGGGGCAGTTTTGATTTCAGTATGGAGCCAGCCTTCATGAAGCTCAAATTTAAATAACATATTACCTGGATCAAGTTCAAAATGGAATTAAAAAAAACTATTTCTCAAATCAAAACCAAAATGTGATACACATGAGAGAGATCTAGTCAACAAGAGATTTGAAATGGAATTAATTACTAGTCATGCTCGACATCCACTTTACACTTGAAAGGACATCCTTCAAATTTTAGTGTGGACTAGAAATTTTAAATGGCAACTTTGGTAAAAGACACTTTGAGGGTAGAGATATTGCTACAGTCATGGGGTTGAAGTGATTTACATAATCATCAATCCACAGCACTATCTCAATTACTCCTACCATTAGATATTTATTCCTGCTTTCAGGGTGATTGCAAATTTAAAGTTTTTACTTTACCATCTTATGCATCTAAACTGTGAATTTTTCCATACCACTATGAAATTTCAACACAGAAAAATAGCTGAATTAGTTTGACATAATATTCAGAACTTTATCACAATTTAACTCCAATTGCCTTGCAAATGAATGCTTACATGGTATGGAAGTGCATGCATAAAAAGAACTTGAAGGAAGATTTACCTTGGATATGACTACACAATAATTAATTCATATCATGAAAATACAATAATTTATTCTCAATGTGGTACCCTGTAATCACTACCTTTTGTTTAAAAAGGTTCAAGTTGACTGTGTATGCAATAGTAGACTCATTTTGGTGGTGAATAGTTGAATGGGTTTAAGCTTCAGCTGTTGTTTAAATAAATCACTTTTTAAAATCATTCACAGTTGTCACATTTGATTTCTGTTGTTCCCTCACTTAAAACTACCATTGAAAATATATCCCTAGAGCGCACATAGTGTCAGGGAATGTTTATGTACCATGTTGTTTGCATCCATTTTCATTAAGCATCATCTATATGACTCCTCTCTATCATGATCTGTGCATCATCTTCAAAACAATTATCCTGAACTGTTTATCACCTTTAAGGAGGCCAGAACTGATATCACCTTCTCCTTCTCCCCCCCTCCTTAACTCCCTCACTCTGTTTTCTCCCCCCTTCATTGTCTATTTAAAAATGACCAAGAACCATTCCACTAAATTAAAAAAAAATCAATTTACATACTGGCTCTGATGTGCAATAATAAATAACAGGTAGGCAGGTGTAATTTTTACTTTTATGTTTCCATACAGTGCAAGTGTGATTCCACAGAGTGGAGATAAATTCAACAGGCCTCGGATGTCTCTGCCACTAGGAGTTTTTCATGTCCTTAAAGGGAAAGATGATGGTGTGATAATATCTACTCTCCTAACTTTTGATCCCAGATTATTCATAGCAGTTGACCTTATGTTTACTCTCGCCAAACCACAGTAATGAGCCCGTAAGTTGGTTTGAGACATGAGGGTAGATCTAACCCAATGCTTATCCCAACAGCAGATATTCATACATCAGAGTAGAGGGAGGAGGGGGGCAGATCATTTCCCTGTGCTCCCAGTAGATTTCCCAGTAAATCTGGCACCCAAAAAAGCACACAACTTGGGCGAAGTTGACGGTGCGCCAAGAGGCATCATCCGGAATCCAACTCGGGCCCTCCAGTTGGTAGCCCAGGGCTCTACCCATTGTGCAACCATATCCCTTGTTTACTCCTAGAGCATGTGAAATTCATTCATGATTTTCTACCAATACAAAATTCTTTACAATTGCTATTAGGACAGAAAATAGCTGCATTTAAGTTTTACATAGCTCTTGCTACAAATGTAATTACATAAGGTACAGCAAACTAATTAGGTAATCCCATATTTTCCCTTAACTCTTCCATTTTAATTTCATGCAACTCTACTTCTAATAAAACACCCAAGGTTGCCATTTAATATTCAACAGTTAATTTTGTGATGCTGCTTCTTTTGTCCTTTAAAGGATATCAGCTACAGTTGTGAGATTTTAAAATATTCCCATTGGCCTGAAGTGAGCCCTCTTCCAATGTTTTGAGGCCTCTGAAATCTGTGACCAACGGATGATGCATATGGAGCACTTACGATGCAAGCAGCTTCATTAAATGCACTGGGGTTGTGGGGTCAGGGCGCAGGGGAGGGCTCGTGACATGAGCAGCTGCATGACTCCAGCATGAATTCCAGTACATCCTGCCATCTGTGCCCAGAGCGGAGGCCAATGTCTCTCCAAATATCACCATGCCCTTTGAGTGTTTAGCCCCAATTGCATCGCCGGCAGGCTTGCCCATTACTCGCACCACATAGAGTGGGCAGTTGACCTGACAAGAGGAAACCCCACCCAGTTCGCAAAACATATGCTTCTTTTCTCAATGGGTTACACACAAACCTAACAAATATCTCTCCTAACCCTCACCACACACGAGAACACACACACACACAGACCAAACTAATAAACAGTGAGGGAAACAAGTGATAAGGAAAATGGCAAGTTACCTAATTGCATCTGCAAATCCCAAGTGGCAGCAAATGAAATTCTATTATCTGCAGCATGATTTTATAAACCAAAAGATAAAATGGCACACCCTATTAAATAAGGAGTTTAATATGCAACTTTGAATTTGGAAATGTGAGGTGAGTTTCATATGTTATCCCAGAAAAAATTGTATGCCTGAAGAATGGAAAGCGGTGTGAAAGCTAAGCATATTAGCATAAAATTTTTAATTAATTTTATTTTTGTTTTGTGCTTTACCATATGTGTATAAATTTAGATACATGTATTATTCTTATTTTATGACCAATATGTGTGGTGGGATTACTGGAATGGTTATCTGGTTCCACTCACGTCCAAGTCAGCAAGAGACCCCTGGGAGGAGCCAGCATTAATTATTACTGTTTACAGCTACCATGTAACATTTTGACTAATCAATTGGCCTGGAAAATGGGGAGCAGTGATAGTTATCACCTGGTCAACTTCATGTAGGGAAAACATGTTCATTTGTGGTCCACCCCACCTCCCTACAACTAACTTACAGGAGAGAGCAAGAAAGGAAACGCCATAAGGCATGACATTATTGAAAGGCAGCTAAATGATGAACAAAGTTCTGTTTTAACACACAAAATAATAGATGGAATTCTTGCAGAAAAAATGCAACATAAATTAGCCTTGCATAATTTCACTAAGTCTCCCCATGTAGATGATTCTGAATTAATAGATGCTCTTCTGAAAAATTAGATGCACACATGAGCCATTTGATTTGCTTACAGCTAACAACTCAGCCAACATTCTTTTAATTAATGTATTTCCACAAGAAATTAAATTCCTGCTTTATTCATTTTTTGCTTTTCACAGTCAATAAATACATTTAAATCAAATCATTGGCTTCAAGGCAAACCCTTTTCATGTCTCTGCGAGTATTATTTTTTTCATTTTATATTTACAAGTATATGTGGTCAGTCTTGAAGCACAGAAATGTGGCTTTCCTTCCTCTCTCTCTTTATCACATTAGAATTAGGATGTTTCCCCAAAGTGAAAAAAATCCCAGGCTTTCTTCCAGGTCTTCCAATCTGATTAACATATTTTCAACGTTCAAATCTTTATGTCATCTGAGAAGAAATACCCAAATGAGAGGGAGCACATCTTTTGGTGGAAAAGTATTAAGGATTACTATGAACTTCATCCAATAAACTTTGGATTCTTAAAAAGACTTCAACATTTCCAAATGAAGATTACATGATTACACTGTCAAGAAGTGCGAGGTCGCATAACAGTAAATGATTTCTGAATAAACTATGATCTTGGTGCTTCAAATATAAATCATATTTATTCTGATATCCTGAGCAGTTATGGGGAGGGGGGGCTTTTGCTTTGTGACCCCTTCATATGTTCACACACATACACAACCATGTATTGATTATTTCTTACTTTTAAGCATTTATTAATACAGTCCAGAGAGTTATCAAACCATTCTTCAGATAAAAAGATAGATTATATAGTATTTCTATGCACATAAAGGGCACCTATTATGAAACATTAAAAAAGCCCGATTGGTAATCAAAATTCCAACCCAATTGAAGGTTTTCACCATCCAAAATTATTCCTTTCTTTTTCCTCCATTTTCCAGGCCTTGACAGGTTTTTAGACACCCTGTTAAATAAAATTTATGTGGCTCTGGCAAGCCAGAAATTCAAAGAACTATCTTACTGCAACATTCATCTTACCACACGTTGGGTATTTGGCATGGCAGAGGTTTCAGTTGTGCCCTCATTAAAATGATAGAGACAGGCAATGCAATTTTGAACATCATGGAACAAAGAAAAAGATAGTAAAACCATGAGTTGTCAAGTGTATTCATGAACGAAATTACTAATTGCCAGTCTCACATATATAATGTAATACTTTAAATGCATCTGCCTAGGCACTATTACTCAAAACATTGAGTTTAAATGCAGACCAAATTGGACTGACTGCATTTTTGTGCCATTTATTATTACTAATAAATAACTCAAATGAAACACTGACTTCATAGCTCCTTGATAAAATTATTACCCTCAGTCTATGCTAACTTGAAAAAAATGCCCATTCCATTAGTCTCCATGTTCTGCTGGCAGGGTTTGAAAAAAAAGTCAATTACTGTAAAGTGTCCAATAATGTGTCTGTTTTGGGAGGTTACACTGCCTAGGGATCTTAAAAGACCAAGAAGCTTAATACTTCACTGCATTTAATTATATCTATGCAAATCTTTATACCCACATTTCCAAGTGTCAGTGTAGATGGGGAGGAAAGCATTTGGTGTAAAACTAAAAAAATTTAATGTCACGAACTTCTCATTTTCATTTACACTTGCCCCACAGTGAAGTAGAGCTACCTACTTCATAAGCTCTTCCAGTCAACAGAATCATAAGCATTTTTCTTACCACAATGTAGAACAAAATGTTGAATGCCACCACTAATTTTACACATTTGATCAGCATTTGTACCAGTCTATAAATCTAATATGATGACCACCTTATTTGTAATGTGAACAACAAATATCTTTACTTCAATTCACTTTCATCAGGCAGATTATAGAATGGTACAGATTGCTGAATAAAAAAACATGAGCCAAAATACTTACCTGGCCAGCATTTCCAAAAGATATTCAGGAGTTGTTGGGTCTGACCTAATGGGTGGACTCATTACATGCCCAGCAGCGTGTCTCCAGCATTCATGCTTAATTTGTGTTCCATCTGTGCCTAAGGATGCAGCTATGGGCTCTCCATACACTACAAGGCCTTTCCTCCTTGCATCGGCAACAGCATCAGCTGCAGATTTGCTCATAACGTGCACAACATAGAGAGGGCATTTAACCTACAAAAAAGCCATGCCATGCCATAGAAATAAAGGGAAAAACATTCTGATGGAAAGGTAAAGGACACTAAACTTCTAAAGGCAGAGCGGAAATAAGTGATGAAATACAATGAAAAGTGCAAGTCACTAAAATGTGACCACTTGGGAAAATGGTGTTGGGGATGAATCAATGAGTGGAAACCAAAACCATGAGGGGTGGAGTAGCACATGCTTGAATCATCTGAGCTCATCAAATAATAGTGCACCTAGATTGCAAAGAGGAGAGGGCAACAGTTTGCAAGAAACAGGCCCCCATGCAAATGGGTGGCTGTCTATTTATTAATGAATTCAAGCATCATTTCATCTAATCTTCATTCACTGAATTGATGGGAAGAAAAGCAATGGGTATGTCTCATCCACCCTCTAATGCTAGCCCCCAAACTGTACAATATTACTCCATGAGGAGGAACAGAATTTCACTATGGGTTTCACCAGAAATTATAACAGAAAATTGAAATGCAAAAACCTAAACATACTAATGACTATTTCTTAAGCCACATAAAAAATCCAGCTTTCAACATTTGGACACAATTATTACACACAGTAAGTTATTATATTCAGTTAGAAAGACATTTTCCAAATTTACATCAAGAGGAAAAGGGTGAATATATAACGAAATTCCTAACATTAATTGCTAAAAAAAATTGACATTTCTATGCAGTCGTATTTTACATCCACCATTAAAATGGAATTTTACAGTCTACTTTATATGAAGAGGAAGTATTTGAATTTGTGAAAATGTGGAGGTATTTGCATCCTCTTTTACACCTTTTATTTAGAAATGTATGAATCCATGTAAAATCAGTAATTGGAACTAAATAAACTATTTATTCATCATTTATTCATATTCCAATTTCAAATTTACGCATATTCCACATTACATGTGTGACTGATAAAAAGAAGTCCTCAAGAAAATAGATGGGTGGGTCACCTGCATACTCACCCTTATAAAAATGACGTAAATAATATTTATGCTCTAGTAGGTATTTATTTTCAATATTAAGACACCCTCAATAAGATACTCCAAAAGTTTGGCCATCCCTATTTAGTATTGGAGCATGTATTTGTGATTATTTTAGCATATAAAATAAAAACTGAAATACCTATTGATATTAACAATTCATTTTTATAAGGGAAAAATGATAACAAGGTACCTACTGAAGTAGATAAGCAAAAAGTAAATAATAGTGAGAATAACTTACTTCAGATCCAAAAGAAATATAGTTGATTACAAAGAGTGTTGCACTTGCCAAAAAAAATTTTGTGTGTATGCCATTCACATTGAATTTATTTACTGATTCTTAAAAAAAATGAGACTATGAGACAAATACATGAGAATTTAATGAGAAAATAAGAGTCATTTCTCTAGTTCTGAGTATTTTAAGGGTTGCAGTTAAAAATTTAGGTGGGGAAATAATGCATGTAAGCATTTTTTTATTTGAATATACCAACTAATGCATCATACACATTTTTTGCAGCTACAAAATATGCAATATAAATTTTACATACATTTAGTACTACCACATTTCAATCATAATGCAAATCTTTTTCCATGACAAAGAAAAAAACGGCATTCCTTCGTTAGCAAAAAAAATACTCATAATTTTCTGGGACAATAAATTAAGCAATAAGGTTAGTACTCTATTTAAGTGATATGACAATCAGAAAAGAAACTGGAGAGGCATAGAGAGAGAGGGTAGGGCAAACCAGGCATATTAACAATCTTCAAAAACTACTGACTATGAATCAAGCCATATCAACATGGTCATTGTGAATGGAACGCATTTCATTCATGGAGCAGAAAGGCCAACCACCCAGTTCCACTCATTCAAGCATTACAGCCATGAATGGGACAGATCTTCAGATGCAGTAGAGGGCAAACTATGTGCAGTCAGACTTTGAAACATGATTCAAAAGCATATCTTCTCTAGAATATTGTAGCTATGGCATTGACTTAAATTGAAGTTATTGGCACAATTCAGACTGGCCAATCTTAACTGGTGTAAATTGACATTTTTCTTAAAAATAAAGGAAATGAAACATATTCAAGCTGCCCTTGGTTAGCAGAGCCATTTTGATGCAGTTAACTGACAAAGCATACGTGAATGTGATACAGTAAGTAATGAATGTGTAACGTGCACACTCATTATAATGAGCCTATGCCTCTAATGCTTACATCTAGTGACAAATCCTCTTTAAGGGCATTACAGCTAAATGAAACGTCCTTGATGCACATTAAAGATCGATGTTCATCAGCCACATTTTTTCACTAAATGATGCTCAAGCCAAAATGTTCTCAAATTTCTTAAACAAGTTAAGATGATCAAATGGTAGTCCTTCTCTTATCAACATTGTAGTACACTTTGATGCTTTTTAATGGTTTTTCAGTACAAATAATATAAATGATGACAAAATACATTAAAAGAGCAATGATCATTTACTTCTAACCAGAGTAATTACCAAGACTTACTGATTTATTATCTGTGATTACAAAATTTTCCTTTTAGCAATGCATGTATGAGGGGCATTCAGAAAGTAATAACAGTTTTTGCATTAAAATACTTCACACGGTGTTTTTGGTTGAATTTATTTTTAGATGATAAGAGCATGCCTTCAACTATTTTCGACATGATTTCCGACATTGTTGAGGCACTTGTCATATCTGGAGTCCAGTTTGTTCATTCCGTCCTCAAAGAATGGCGCCGCCAAACAAACACTCCCTCTAGAATGATGACGAGCTCTCTTGAAATTTTGGGAAATTCATTACATTGTAAGAAAATCGTCTAATGCAGTTTTTCTCGAATTTTCCTGACCAAATCATCATTGACAACTGAAGGCTTCCCACTCCTTGGATCAACATGTGCTTATTCATTCGGCCTTCGTTGGACTGTCTTTTTCCACTTCCTAACCATTCCATCACTCAGCACTCTCACCATAAATCTCAACAGCCTGCTGATGAATTTCAGTGGTCTTGAGCTTTCTTGATCATTCAGGAATTGAATAGCAGACTGCATTTCACAGTTGGTGGGATCTTCTATTGACTTAAAGGAAGCCATGGCACATATTTGTTTGGTGATGCCCAGTATTTGAAATATATGGTGTATATTTTAAAATAAATTAGGGAATAGCACAAACTGTATTTTTTTGATTCAATTTTATGGGTGTAGTCAAATTTTAAATGGATAAAATACACAGAATATATACCCTACAGACTAGATAATTCCTGCATAATCCCATCTTTTCCCAAATGATGGACACCCTGCTTACCTAATCAATAAATATCACTTGTACCGCAAAGGCATCCTATAAAAGCTGAGCAATGGCAGCGATGAGTTTCAAATGGTTGGCTGTAAGTATGCACAATTAAGCCTTTATGTAATCATTTATTTCATAATACTATGCCTTGGGAATTAACTGTACGACAAAATTTTCTGCTTCATTTTCTCTTGAAAATTTCCGAGCATCAAGAAAGGGTTGCCTGAATTGAATTCAATTACCTCAAGCCACAGCAACAAAATTCCCATAACTTTGAAATACATTGATCAGCAAATAACTTAATTAATTAGTCATATTCCAATACTCTACCTACATACTACCTAAAATACTACTCAATACAAAGAATAAGGTTGATGTATTTTTAGTCAAAATTATTAATACTTACATTGAACGATGAAGCCATCAGAAATGCACCTCTAATAGAGCATAATTGTATTTGAGAATATTAAGAAAGAGTTAGTTTCACATGTAAATATAGAAGTTGAAAGATGATATTTAAATGAAATGTTACTTGTCTTTATAAGATTTCACTTAAAGCGACCATAGTTTAAATGCACAATTATTATAACATCAAAAAGACCACTCCAACAAAATGCTTATGCTATATTATGACACACTGAAGAGCTGAGCTAATAAAGGAATTGCTATCATATCACAGAAACCATTAAATTTGAAAGGGGCCATCCATATGTGCCGCTTGGTTTTTGACTCAATCTTTATCCCACTCTAACCATCACTTTAAACGATGATAAGCTGGTCACAATTCACACACATATCACAATTTACAATGATAAATATAATCATTTCCTCAAGACCAAAGTTTAAAAAAGTGATACCTTTAGAGTGATGTTAAGAAATTGACAACCCCACCCTTCCTCATGTCACATTTGACCACACCTGTAACCCAATCTATGGCTTTCCCCCATTAATATTATACAGATAAACATTCAGCGACATAAGTAATGATAAGGAAATTCACAGATTTACCATTCCAAAAATAATGCTTCATGTTTGCAAAGCATTTCACATTATGATTAGTTTAAATTAGACTGAAAAAATATTTTTATATAAAATATTTTCATTCAAAAATGTCTACTTAAGTTATAAAACTATTATTTACATATAATTAATGTTTTAGTTAACAGGAACTTGAAATTATAATATACAAAAATGAGGTTAAAAGACCAAATTTTCATCCTTGTTGCTATAATACATGATTTAAATAGAAAATTCGAATGGGATTATAATCAATGCTGCTACTTCAGTTTTGAACTCAGAATTGGAAGAATACATTTAAAAATTAATTTGGAAGTTAGCTAGTAAATTGAAGCCTCTTCTGATGAAACTTTATGACCTAATTTTAGATCTTTTTTTCTTGCTAGACTTCAGTTTGTACACTTGGCATATAAAGACAATCACAGGACATTAATGTTAACATACTTGTCCAGCTATCATAGCAGCTCTATGAACTGCCTCTTCCTCCACCTCCTCAGGTCTTGAGAGTGCATGACCCTCTGGTCCAGTAACACCAGCTGCTAAGAGCTTCCTGGTATTCTGAGGTACAAAATAAATGTTTGTTAAATAGTTAATATATTTTTAGACATTTTACTGTCATCATGACTAACCCAGTTCTCTAATGCATAAAAAACATGACACAATCATCAAACTGATTACTAGGTAATTGAAATACATTAGGAGCTCTTCTATGTACTCTTTTATGCATTCTTAAATAACAATTAGAAATGCAGATGTGTGTGGTGATCAATTTAGAGAAGGAACTTGAACGATTTTGTACCCTCATGAGATCAATCTACAAAGGGTGTAAACACAACCCATGTTTTTAATTATGCAGAAGGTAGGAGTATTTACTGACAAAATAATTGCTTGTTATGATACATTAAAATTTCCAAATTTCCTTAAATTTACAATTTATTGGCATTAAGATGGTGGGGGTATCAGATTGTCACCTTATATAAGTGGGTACAATACCTCTGCAATTATGCTACCATTTTCAGCATGAACTTGTGCAATGGCCCCCAACTCTCTGCAGGTCTCAAACACTTCATAAAGTTCTGTATCTTCAAGCATGTAGAAACCTTTGTATGCCATGAACATTTTGAAGGAATTAACACCATTTTCTTTACATAAAAGCGCCATTTCTTCCCTCACCTGAGAAAGAATGTTAGGTATGTTTAACATACTTAAACTTTACAACTTAGAAGATATTGCATCTAATAAATGAGTAACATACTTTTTCTGACCACCATGTAACTGCAACATGCAAGGCATAATCACAGCATACTTTCTCATCAGCTAAATTTCTCCATTTGTCATATGCTTCAATTAGTGATTCGCCTTTAGATGGTATCACAAAATCCACTGCAGAGTAATAAAACAAACCATCAACCTTCACTATAACTATAAAAACCAAGTAGGAATAAACAGTGTAAGACATAACTCTCAGCAAGTGCGACTTGAAACATTAAATTTGAAAATAATTTTTAGGGCTTCATGCAAACCGAATTTTTAATCCTCAAATGAAAACACTGAATGACAATGTCTTTTGACCTGAAGCCTTTGACAGCACATTCAGAGAAACATTAACAGAAATGTGTTTACGTGTTGCGTACCTGAAAAACACATTTAATAATATAGAATGTTTTACATTTTAAGTAAAATCAGTCTGGCAGAGTATAATAGAGATAAATATGACATATTTTAATGGAGAGGAAGATGACCTCTTTTAATTTCTCCAAAAGGAAAACATTTATATTTGCTTACTTATCATTGTAGTTCCTCCAGCAATGGCAGCCTTTGTACCCTGGTAAAAGTCATCCACAGATTTTGCTCCCATCATTTCAAGCTCCATATGAGTGTGAGTGTCAATGCCACCTAAGAATTATAGAATACAATATATAGAATATATGTTATGGTACACCAATGCAAAGATGAAAAATAACATTTTTGACGAACGTTGAATAGGCACAATTAGGCCTGGGATCACCATCAATAAAATTTGCAAAAAAGACACATCAAATTCAATACCTTAGGTAAAAATGTATTGTATCAATTTTCATGGGCAAACCCTAATTGCACAAAATGAACAGTCTTATATTATATGATGTCAATACTTGAATAGTGCCTAATAGTTACAACAATCAAGAGTGGGCAAACATTATGCTTAGTACGCTATAAGTGAAGATCCACATTAAAAAGGAGAACATAGTATGCACAACAATATGCAAAATATCATCCAAAAGTTCTAGATCAATTGCAGAAAGATTACCCACCACTACTTTTATCACAAACTAACACTTCTGTAAGGGTTGATAATATAACACGAAAAAAAAGTCTGCATTCTCTATTATAGCAATTCACACACTGCTGGATTTTCTCAAACATATAATTACATAACTAAAATGGTGTTAAAAAGAGAAGCCATTAAGATTCAACTTTTGAATGGATAGAAAAAATAACTTCTGGTACCATGAAACATTATTAACTTTCAGGAAAACCAACAAGAAAAGGTCTGATTATCTCAATGCAGAGTACTTGCCTGGTATTACGTATTTCCCTCTTGCATCGATTATCCGGGATCCTCCTGGAATTGTCAGATTGCGCCCCATCTCTCTTAAAGTAAATACCAAGAGTATAATTAGATACATAGCTATTTCCACATGATTTGAGAAATATAAGAGGGAAAAAATATAAACAATTATTTTGAGATGGCATACACATAGGTAATCTACAGCGACAGTAAAGGACCATAAAAAATGTAATCATGCTCCATCACACAATACAATAGGGTCTCCAAAAATCCTAAGTAAGATACTTCCAGACCACTTCCCTAAAACATATTAGGTAGTGAATTTTTGAAGGCTCCTTAGTCTACAGAATATGTATAGTAATAATGTGTTGCAAGGAGTAACGGAGTATCTTAGAAAAAGGAGTGCCTATATTTTATAGAAAAACAGCACACAATTAAAAAATACAGACTTTCTAGGCTAGGTGCACACCACAGGAAAACATTAACCTGCAGCAGAAATATCAATAACTAGGGAAACAATGATGAAGGTACATTACGAAATACTGAGTCAACCGATAATGTTACAATTCTGCATAAAAGTATGCTGGGTAAATGCCATTTATTAATTCGAACTTTTTGATGAAGTCTTTCACATTTTATTTATTATGAAGCTGTAAGCTATAAAAGAGAAATCAATGTTTGACATAAATAATAATAAAACTATGCCAATTTAATTAACTAAGTTATTTTCCATGTTTTTATTTAAAACATGATACAACCGGTTTCTCTGGCAAAGAGAGTAACAGTAACTTCAGTGGAAGATCTCAAAAATTCACAGAGTAGGAGAACGCCTTAGTAGGTTAACTGGCAAAAGCACTCGGCCGGAAATCAAGGGATCTGGGCTCGAGTCCCAGTCAGGCAAATATTTTTTGCATATCTGGCAAAGAAGAAACTTTCAAAACAATACATATAATATATACATGGACAGAGTTGGGGGAAAGGGCTTGAGGTGGAATGGTTTTGAAGGGGAATATGGAGAGCTGGTGTGCCAAGGAGGGTGGGTACGAGAGGTTAGAAGTACACACACAGTCAAGGGGAGGACAGGAAGTTGATGGAGGTAATAGGAGAGAGAGAGAGAGAGTGCAGGGGTCGGTCTTACAATCAGTGGAGAAGGAATGCTGTGGAGGGTGGGTTGTGTAAACCCCAACCTTGGTGAGCACAGTGGCCTTGTTGGTGGAAAGGCATTCTCAGGGACCCTTTATGGGGGTGTGTGTGTGTGTTATGAGGAGACGGAAAAACATGGAAGGCCGTTGGGACCCATATTTCCGGCGTGGCCATGTCAGCAGAGTCCCCTGGTGTAGTCACAGCAGAGGGAAAGGGAACAGAGGGGGTGGAGAGAATACTAGAGGGGATGGAGTAGGCAGGGTAGAAGTGAATCATTTCGAGGAAAAAGGTTAGAGGTGATTAAGGGAGAGGAACATGTTTATGAATGTCGTCACCCAGAGAGATATTGGACAACTTTGAAATTTGGCAAATCCCTTCTTTGGTGCATGTAAAGACCCTTCTCGTCCATCTTGCCCAAATTACATGTGGAACAGTAATCACACACTCTTGCGCAACTCAACTTATACACCCCTAATTTTATGGTCAGCTTAAATTCATCTTTCCCGCTGTAAAGAATATTCCCAAGAGGAAAGGGGGAGAAAAAGAGAGTTATTGAGAGTCACATTAATCTAACCTCTAAAGGATGGAAGATGTCATTTCTCTAAAGAGGGAATGATAATTCACAAAATTAGGCTGCCAGCTGTCACACCACCTGCTCACAGTCAGTCAACTATGCCCTTTTCATGAATAAATCCCTTTACTTTCACATCTATCCTACGACGATAATTTTTTCTACAATGATTACATAAGTTTGGTCCAGTATTAAGCAGCTCTGCAATTACAATAAAAGGGAAACTCGCATCAAGGTTCGATAACATTAAAGCAGGCTTAATTTCAATGAATAAAATAAATTCATTTTATTCGATAAAAATAGATGAATTACAAGAATTAAAGGTTAAGAGACAAAAGTAGGATAAGAGAGAAAGTTTCGTGTTTCGATTACTAGCCAATGAGCTCATTCAGAAAGGCATTTTCAACGCTTTCAGTTTCCTTGTGAACCACGAGAACCCTTTCCATTAATAAAAATATATATTTAGTGTCCGCCAGGAAAAATTAAATCTATATTGATGTAATTGAAACATGCTTCCCATGACATGTTTTCTCAGATTTGGGTTGTTGCTCTTTGTAGACTTAAAATATTTTACTGCCAAAACATATCTTGCACTTAACAGACAAATTATCCTTACTTTGAATCCCTTATAACTCAAAATAATTTTGCAGAAGGGAAAGACCCTTTCTTCCACAACAGTTCCCATATCACTCCACTCTCTACCCTGCAGATTATAAGCAATACTATTAACATAACATCTACCGATGATATGAGAAAGGATCACCTAAAAGCTTGAGATGCAGCAACTTATGTTGTACCCACGCCACTTACACTGTACCTATTTTCTAATATTTTTGATCTTTTGCAAGTTCTCAGAAACGATTAGGCTGCTTCGGGATGTGAGGTCATTCCTCCATGTGTGTGAGACAACTGAAACTTGACATTGTCAGGCTCACTGTACTGAGGATTTACACAGTAAGATAGGGTTCATTCTACGAGGCACACAACATTTCAAATTTTCATTTGTGATTGCTAAAACGTGCTTCGAAGTGGATTTCCAATAAAAATTACTTGATGAAAAATGTATTTATTACAAGTAAACAGGACCAAAAAAGTAATCGTTATAAGTAATTAGATTAATTTTACTCCATTATATGCTGCCACTGGTAATATCCAACACTATGTTTAAGAAAATTGTCTTAGGAGGCTGATTTTAGCTATGACCCATAAAATCTGCATCAGCAAAACCATGATTTAATGAAAAAATTATGACCACAACCAAGAGCAATAATGATGTAGTACATACTGCAGTCCGTTCATAAAATAGGCACACATTATAGAGGAGCATAAAAGTTTTTATATTCAATGGAAAAAATAATATGAGCACTATCTTGTAATTTTCAGTAATATGTCCTTATGTGAAACCTTACTCCTGAATAATTTTTTATTTCTTTCAAAATCCTCCACTTTATTTATTTATAATAAATTTTATTTTGGCAAAGATTTCTTATGAGGAATTATGTTCACCTACTTTATCAAAATTCTGTAATTTTTAGCTCACTAAGTCCTAAATAAAATATTTCTGAAATTCAAATTTTACATTATGATTAACTTGGCCAAAAAGATTTAAAGAGAAGTAAAAATTACGTTAGCCCCCAATTTTTATAGCTTTTCAAACGAAATGCTTTAATTAAAAAGAATCCCTTTTCCATCACAATTGAGACAAAATTTGAATGATCAAAAACTCTTAATTGTGAGATTATCCATGTCTACACCAATAATGCATAGGTAACTTCATGTACAAAAATGTGTAATAGACCATTAAATTTCCTTTTGAAACTCATTATGCCTAGTAAAGTAAGTTCATGGATCAATTATAGACATAAGTGCCATTCTTAGCCTTACTTACCAAACCCAATGCACCAAATACCATGGTGTTTGACCAAACACAATGGTGTTTGATTTTTTGGGGGAGATAGGAACTAAGTGGTATAAAGAGCAATGGATTTCTTCCATGAGGGATGGAGTTCAAATCATGACATGTACTATGGCTATTCAATAATGAGCGATCAAAGGTTTTATTTACATAATTTTTTGTGCAAAAATTTAATTTTGTTATATTGATTGCTTGTTGTATAATGTTTAAGTGGTACAAGTCTCATTGATTTTACTTCAGTATTGCATCAGTGGCAGCCATTGCCTTGTTGAAACATGTTCAGTTTGCCTGAAGCAGCACCAGATGGGAGATACAAAAATTGAAATTTTGCTTTTTCCTGAAATAATCATCAGACGAGTTCTATGTAATGCTACAGGAGGTTTTTGGAGAGTCCTCTTTCTCTGAATGATGTAAAAAAATATTATCATTCTTTATTGAATAGCTTCTTTTTCATAGCTTTAATGAATGATTTTTTTCAGCAGCAATTTTAGCCCTTCTTTGTTTCATGCAGAAGTCACTTCAAGTTTAGTACCTGGGTCATTAGCTTGGACAATTTTTTACATGGCACCTAAAGTTTAAGAGTAGGGTTTTTCAGACATCATTATTAATACTCCATCCTTCTTATCCCTAGGGGCATCTTATCCATTACATTTACTTTAGGCACAGTGCTAAGGATTTAAAAAACTTATAAAATATAAAAAGTCTTATTAAAATAGGATTTAAAAGAATAGAGGTATTCAAAGGAAAAAGAAAATCACAAAATTAATATAGGTATTTGATGTCATCATTCACCAAATTAATAGATAGAAATTTGACAAAATAGAATAGAGTAATAATTAATGAAAACCAAAACAGTTTGATTCCCACGGAGATCAATAGGACAGTTTTTACCATTTCTGAAGGCGAGGAGGGTAGCCAAATATACAAGTGTGCAAAGGGCCACTGAAAACTTAAATGCACCTTTGCTTACCCTCCTAAAATTGAGCACTACCTACATTGTATATTTATTCATCCATCCTTATTGACTGCTGAAGGATGAAAATTTACCATTAAAAATTAGAAGTATTAACAATTAATGCTTTAACCCTAACCCTGACTTTAGTTACATTTTCAGGGTAGGTAAAGGACTACGAATAGAATAACCATGACCTTCCAAACCAAAAATACTTTGATTACCACACCAGAATTAAGCTCCAGAAGATGAGGTTCCCATTTGAAAATCCACATTCCAAACAACGTTTGTTGTATATTTCAGGAGATGATTTTCATGAGCCTAAATTAATGAAAATTAGCCAAAAACTAGCTCTATATTGCTGCCAAGTTGTGAATGGAGTTTTCTCAGCATAAAAATAATTATATGATAGTACATACATTTCTCCTCCTACCAAAGAATTTTTTCACAGGAGGTTTAACATATTCTATATTGATATCAAAAGAACTGATGTGTTCACGCTCAAATTTTAAATACAATATCTGACCGTGACAACTTTGCATAACTTTGAGAGCATAACCACTTCCTGCTTTGAAAATGAAGTGATTTTAAACCTGCTTAACCAGGCAGTAATACACCAGCTGGAATAGCCTGAAAGTTGTGGGGTACATACTGAGTAACTCTGGTGGTTTGACCATATGTTAATCTCATGATAAACCAGATACCACTTATTAGGAATCCTGTAAGTTCATTATTGACATGAATTGACATACTGAGATGCTATCGATGTTATCTCAGTATGTCAATTCATGCCCAAGTCAGAATTAAGGTGCAGTTAAATTAGTTTAAGAAATACACTTTATTACTTATTTAAGGATACAATATGAATCCTTCCTAGACTTGTACTCTTGGTTTTTACAACCCTTAGGGGAACAACACCAATGATGTGGCCCTAAATTCACACACATTAACTTTTTTAAACCAGACAAATTCAAAAGAGAATTACTTTGTGCTAAAAAAAAGCTTCCATCTCTAGGCAGCGTTAAATTTGAAAACAGCATGCAATAGAATGAGAAGTCAATATCCAGGGTAATGGAGATGACTGTCCATGTTGTCCCCTGAGCCAATTACAATATCCAACTATATAACTGATACTAAGAAAAGCAAACTAATTGATTTTTGTGGGTACCTATGGGCATCTACTAGAGCCCTCCACCTACCAGTAATCATTTGACTTAGCGTAACTAGTTCCAAGCTATATTTCCACCATTGCTGCCACTTTCAAAGATTTCTACACCTTAAACCAAATTTTAAAAAAATCAGCCTTCATAAAATCAGCCTAATAAAATTTATACATATGAATAAAAGTGAGAAGTAATGTATGTTTACCAATCCCATCATGTAACCATCAATCCTAAGAATTACATTTGATAAGGATTTTTTCAACCTGTATCAAAAGAAATTGTTTGCACACTACTGTAAGATTTCCAGATGCAAATTTTAAACATTAAATATTGTTTTCAAGACAAATTGATCAACTGAAAGGTTTGAGCATTGCTCTTAGTTTAGCTTTCAGTTCTATTAGAATTGGCCAAAAGTCATAGGTGTAATTATTTACATATCCACATTCATAAGAATATGCAGTACCATGCCTCTGCAGTAATTATGAGAGTAATTAATGCACCACTGAAATTCTCATACTGTTTCAAAGGAGCATTCAGAGAAAAATTTTGTTCTCCAACACTTTCATGCAATAAATGCTGAAAAAATATCCTTGAATTCATAGCAAATAATATCCTTGTAATTGTACTCTCCAAAAACTTGTCTTAATTTCATACATGGGCATTTATATTATATATCCTGCCTTGGTGAATGATCCCAATGAAGCAGAAGTTTACTAATCACTACACGGAATTCTCTTTTACAACAGTGAATGCAAAATAACAGGAGATAATGAAAATGTCATAAAAAGGGTAGGTACTCTTTTGCACTTGCATCCAACTATATAAATACCTGTACTTTGCAGAAAACATAATTCCTGTAGAGGCTAGCCTTTTCTATATACAGTGAAATACATGTACATACTGTTGTAGGGGGGTCTAGAAATTTCCCAAGGGACTAAGGACCATTTATCCACATGGGTGGGCAATATTGAAATCATGACTATAAGTACTGTTTACCAGCTGAAGATACTTATGTGCAACCAAAGGTCAACAAATTACTACCGAAATACAAGTGGAAAAGTAAAAACTGCTCAAATATTTGCACACACACATGAAAAAAACAGGAAATGATTATTAAAATATCAAATCAAATTTCAGGCAAGGGATCATATCAAACAGTCAATCCATCTATGCATATTGGTTAATGTAATAATTATGAAAAATAAGCCTCTCAATTAGGGTGGATAATATTGGAAAAGTGAGAACCTAGGAACAACAGTAACTAGTAACTCAATTTCCAACTGGGAAATAAAAGAGCAAATTGATAGAGCTAATAGGATATCTGGCTACTTAAAATTTAGCATATGGAAAACATTTAAGATAAGATGCAAAATTAAGAATTTACAAATCAATAATAAGAATCATATTAACATACTTATGCAACAGAAAAAAAACGAAACTTCAAAGTTTAAACAAAAAATGTAGGCTGCAGAAATGAAAGTATCAAGGATGATTCAAGGTTACAAACTCTAATTACGTTTTCGTTTCCCTAATTTTCTTCAACTCTCAGTAAACACAAGACGTAATTGCCCTAGCTGTGGTTTAAATATCGCAGAACAAAGGTGCCTTAAAGATGGACTTTTGCTGCTTTTTTAGGCGATTACATACAGTGCCTTTAATTTAGAATAACAAGGTGCCCCGAGTATGCCATTCCTCCATGAAAGCAGTGTGTTAAATGGGTAAACTTGCCCAACTGACAAAGGTTGAAAAGTGTACGGGTACAGTAGCCCTACCGAAAACAGCATTTCAAAAAGTACATAGGCTACTGTAAACTGCGGGAAAATTTTACATCAGGGTTTCTGACATAATCAAGATTAAGTAAAGAATTATTTTCCTAGAAAATATTGTAACTTGAAGATGGTTTCAATGCAAATTTTGGCGAATCTTAATAAAGTGCCCCCTTTTCCTCCATGACAGCGACGACAGTATCATCCAACTTAAATATTCCAGAATACAACTGGCAAATACAATTAATGTCATTCAGTGCCACCCCAGAAAAACATAAAACATTATTCAAACCATCTAAAACAAGTCTTAAATATTCAAAGCCCCTTTTCCTCCTCCAATTACCACCCGAATTCGCCACACCCAGCCCACACCTCTGACTATGCAACAGGCCATAGTCGTAAACCTTAAATTTTGCAAATAAATGCTTTTAAATGGAAAATAATGCACAATTGCTAATATAGTTCAAGGAGTTAAATAATTACGGTTTTTCTTAACCACATGGAATCTTTCCATAATCATCATTTTAGTAGGTAGGGCATATTGCAAACATTCCTCGCAAAAGAATGACTCAGTAGCACTATGCCGTGAATAACTCCTATTCTCTAATTGTTACCGACCTAAAAATATATCCAAATTGCATGGTATTTTTCTATGACATTGGCACCCCACGGCATTCTTTCGTGAATTTTTCGTTTTCGTTTCTCTACCAATCCTGCCCACCCGGAATGGCGCAAATGACCTCGGCTGCCGGTTGCCTATCCTAATAATTACTACTGCTCGGGAGGAGAAGGAGAAAGCAACTGCCTATGCAGCGGTTCTCTACGTATCTGATGCCATGGAAAGGAATATATAATCGCCCGACATAATATCGCGACGCGATTCACATCGATCAATAAATACAGGACATCCAATAAGAGGGGTCTGAAAAAATACAAAGCAAGTGTGGGAGATTCTATGTTGGACAGACCAGCAGATCCTTAAAATGCATTCTCAAGAAATACCAAAGGGCAATGGCAAAGAAACTATTTCGTCTCTAGTCAGTGGCAAAGCACGTTTGGTCCACGGGAACAATCATCATGGAAGATTAAAAAATAATCGCTAGGGAAAGCCGCTACTCTCCCGAGCAAATACAGGAAGCCGTTGAAATAGCCAAATATCCCTTCATTTTCAATTGGGAAGAGGCTTATCCCCTTGGGAATGCATGGAAAAGGGTGTTACGACCCACTACGCGATTCAACAGGAGGAACCACAACAGACGAAGGCCTAAGCGGAACCTTCACGGTGTGGTCCAGGGGATGATCTTCATGTCCTCAACTACATTGCCGCTTCACGCCTATTACTGATATTAAATTTGAAGTAGAACACCGTTATCGCAGATCCGGCTAGATATTGGGCTTCTGTCCGGGACTGGATCTACTTTCCAACTATTACGAATTGGTCTAAAATACGCAACTGCTGAAAAGTAGACGAGGCCATGCATTCAGGTGTTCAAAACCGGTAGAGGGTGTGGCATAAAACGGGATAGTGACAAGTTTTAATTTTATCATTCTATATAACATTACTTGTGTATTTCAAGTTGCCACCTTATCCAATAAACAAAGTATTAATTGAATCACCACTTCCACCGGAAGATAGCCACAGGAATGTGCTGATACTGAAGTCAGTAAAAGTCTACATTTGAGTTGGGAGCACCAAAAGCCATGCAATATCAAGCAGATATCATTGCAATTATTAAAAGTCTCAAAGGAACGAATGAAGTTCCAATATGATATATGATATATACATTGATATATTATATATATTAAGATATATTATATTTCGGACTTCACTCACTAGAACCCTCTTTACTCAAAAAACTAAGGCTAACAATTATAAATTAAATCCGAGACAGTAATCGTGTGCGTGGGAAATTCTATAGTTTTTGCTCACAATCCCCAAAAACATGGGAAAACCGCTACAAAACACCAATCCTTGTTTAAGGCTAAATCCCAGCCTTATTTTTCACTTCCGCGTCGACGCCTAATGCTTATCAGTACATTTAATTTATGTAACTTAACCACGATCCAAGGAGTCGTGCTTGTCCCATATACAACCGCTACCTCCTCTACTAGCTTAAGAATGCGATTAGTCACTTAACAGCTTTCCTAAGAAGAACACTACTCAGAGCACTTCCCAATTCGAAAGAGAAAACCCGGGAATTAGAAGACAAAGTTCAGCGAACTTTCGGCAGCTGCCAGGTGGCCGGAAAAACGTTCACACGCATTGTGCCATTATTATCATTTGATCAAAGGTGATCACATGATATCCCGTTTCCATATACAGTGGAACCTGTCTATGGCGACCACTGACGGTACCTGGAAAAAGTGGTCGCCTAGATAGGTGATCGCCTAGATAGGTGATCGCCTAGATAGGTGATCGCCTAAGAGGGGTCGAGGCAGCATTGCAGCTAGATTGGGCGAACGGTAGTCTAGAAGAACCTTATTCTAAAAAAATGCGTGTTCATTAGTTTGGGTGCTTTTTCGCATGGAAGTCAGGGAGATTATCAACGGAATGAATTAATTAAACAATTACATGTTTACATTGACATGTGTCCATATTCAACATTAAAAATAAGTTGTTTGCATAAACCCTGATTAATGCATAAATAAGAAGTCTAAAAAGAAGGTACACACGCGAAAAGTGTAAATTATGGAATTACGGGATTGGTTAATGCCACTGCCATAGTGTAAGACCTATTACGTTGCTTATCTTTCCCTCTTCCTAAAGACTTTATTTTCATTTTCCTAATCACAGAGTATTTTGTCCTTACGTTTTAAAAAGTTCACCGTTTGTTTTTTCCTACCCCATTAATTTCCGGTAAGTTTTAGTGACCAACTGTGTTCACTGTCTTTTATCAAACATCTTTTTTCTCAAAACGTAAAAATTATCTTTCATTTGATGAAGAGAATTGACAATAAATAACATTTTTTTAATGTGTAGAATTACTGCCGAAATCCGAGCAAGTGAATGCTACAAATGTAGAAAAAATACTGGTCACAATACGACATAAACGTATTGACCAGGCTCAGCTTTTTTCCCACACTTGCTTATCTCTCTACCCTTCTCCAGTAAGTAGTAAACAATAATTCTTGAACAAGAGAAGAAATCCGATATTCGTGGGCCATGCGCACCTACTATTCTCCCACAAAATGCTCCTCTCGTGTTTTTCGACTTCCGTAAGCTCACCATGAATCATGTACGGCGGTGCTCGGGTAGTATTCAAATGTTGCTTTTATCTGCATATTCTTTCGCATCCCGCTCCGTCCTAGCCAGAACCTTCCCACGATCTCATATTTCAAAGATGTCACTCAGGACACCTCAGGCATCTTAACCCTTTTAGTGCTACGGGCCGATATATCGGCTTTTGCTTCACGGGCGAAAAGTACCACGAGCCGATATATCGGCTCGAGAGCAAACCGTAATGAGCGTTGTTGTAACAATTGCATTTATCCGTTATGCAATGTATCAGAATGAACAACAATTCATTCATTTTTAGTAAAATTAAAAAAAAATTAAAAAACATTACATTCATATCTAAAA
>LYUA01000362.1:133103-146205 GCA_002093875.1 Calopteryx splendens
GGGGGGGGGAAAGGGGGCAGGCGAAAACTCCCCACGGGGGGAGGGGGGAGCCTGATGCCTGGAAGGCGACGGAGTGGGATGAAACGACCCCCCGCACATTGGATCGCATCTTCGCCGCCGCGCAAACCGTTTCAGTCTGACAGACACGAGCGTGTTCAACGAAAGAACGCATGGCACATAATCAAGGCGGGTGGACATTCAGTCTACACATGCCAACTCCCGAGTATTTCCCGAGCAATCACGACATTTCCCCGTCTTTTTCTTCGAAGAAATTTAATAACTCCCGAGAATTTTCCCCGATCGCGTCGCCACTATTACTTGCAACACAAATGCTAATGCGCTGAAGTTCAAAGGTATGATGAATGAGCGAACTTCGCAATTACAGACCCTCGTCGCCGGGATCCTCCGCTATCCTTCGGGCCCCCGCGAGGGGGAGGGAGGGGGTTTCGCTCCCACCCCCTCATTGGGCCCCGACTCCGAATCGCGAGAAGCTTGCGTGCCGCATCCGGGCCGCCGAGAGGGATTCAGTCACGTGGCTCCATCTCGAGGACCGTCACCAATTGATTGAATTACATTCCAACCCTTCCAAAAATCCACTATCCTAGATAAAAAAAAATATGATATTCTGACTCTCTAACTGCGATTCCGAGGGACAAACACCGGGTTGTGAACCGAGCACATTTGGGAGCCACCCGGCAAAGAAGAGCGAGGATCAATGGAACGGGAAAAGGCCAGAAAATCGGAATTTGGCCTCGGGACGCTGAGATGCTAAATGTAAGCTCTCTACGGACAAAATAATAGGAGAGATTAATTTTTTTACACTTCTAGTGTAAATAAGATTAAAAAACTACACGATTTCGAAACCGAAACTCGAATTTGGGCTGTGCTTTCGTTGCATATTATAATCGTTCTCGAAGCTAGACAGGCCACGTCCGATTCGGCTCCTCCATCGATATAGGATGGGGGAGGAAATACGAATATTTATTTCTTAATCTGCAATGTTTGGCCGTCGCACTCATGACGGACTTTCGGGAGAGAAGGAGGGGAATGGGGCGAGAGGGGAAAGTGCGGATCGGACATTTGCCTGGACCGCCTTTCCTCGAATTCCATTCGAATCGCCGCCAATCGGACGACTCTTTTGCCGTCCCCCAAGGTTGAAGTACGTTGAAGTACGCTACCACGGTGGCGGGAGAGTACCGAGGGTGCCCATTCATTTTTCCACATTCCAATACCAGACTTCGTTCCGACAAACATGTCGCCTTCATCCCGACCTACCCCCCTCCCCTCGATTGTTTCCAATCGGATTCAGATACTTCCGTATCCCTCCCATTCATATCGCCTCAGTCGGTCCTACTTCTTAGTTTCGGCTTTCGACAATTGAGGCCCGCACGGTAAACACCATCTGGTCTCGGGAACATTACCCTCGCCGGGAATTCCCTAGCCGAACAACATATTCCCGACTTTTTTTTTCCAACTCTGCGAATGAATTAAGCAATTCCAGACTTCCTCCAGACTCCCCCGACAGAGTGGCTTCCCTAGAGGGCCGTCTCTCCACCCGGCCACTGGAAACCGCCATAGTGAAGTTCGAAATATTGACGGAAGCGGCAACCGGTAAAGTGTGTATCTGTCGACGTTACAAACAGCGCCCAATTTTGGGAGGAAAAAATCACAGTTATCAACCCGAAGGTCGGTTTGGCGGGGGGGAGAAAATATTTCGTCAATTTCCATTCATGAAAACCAAATCGGCGAAAGATTCGAAGGGAGTGATTGTTTAAAGCATTTGATGGTTTTATAAAAATAGCCCTATGCTTTCATTTCCGAAACGGGGTGATTTTTGTCCGCACTTATCTTTTGACGACTTCCAAGTGTAGAATATCATGGGTGAGTTAACATCAATGCCCAAGCATATTTCATAAACAAAAATAATTATACTTTTACAGATAGAATTAAAATTATTCAAACCATCTGACTAATGTTTGGACAAGGTGTTAGAAAGGCATCGTGTCTAGTTGACTTATCGATAACCTTTATTACAATGGACCGAATACAGAATCCCATAAAGAAATAAAAGCTAACTTTATAATATTCCAGACACCATATTGATGGCATATCTCTAGCCAATGAGGACGGCGCCTCGCAATGAAAACTGAGGTGGGAACCAATTAACAAGCGCTTCCTATCTATCACGTAATGGAATTCTAACCCTAGTTTGAGGCTCCGCAAGGACTCCAAAAATTGCCCAGTCCATCACCCACCGAAGCTGCTCCCGTTCCCGCCCTCCCCGCACCCTACCGCTCCTTCACACAATTCTCACATTTCCTACACACATGGGAGGCTGGAAGAGGTCCAATTCGGCAGTTTGGTCCCCCATTTTCGTTTCTAGGTCATCCCATTGGTACACCCGCACAAGCCAGAGACACTCTTTTCCCCGCAGACAACCGTTCGTGAATAGCTCAATCGGAATATTGCCCCAATTATAAATTATTCATAAACATTTACTAGGATGCTAGCCCGGGAAACAAAATTCTCAAACACACGACCGACATGATTACAGTTTGAAATTATGCCATTTTTTGGGACAAAGGAAGGTCTACCTTTCAGTCTTTATCTCGTTCTTTGACACAGCTGACATTTTCATTATTTATGGATATCGCGAGGCTCAACGCACGTATATAAAACTACGTCAATGTTCTCGACTTCAGCCCCTGGCTTAGCCTGAAGACCTCAGGGGTCAGGAGGCGTAAGGCAAAGGTAACTGCCCCACTGGGAGCCTAAAATGTGCTCTTCCATGCACGTCTTGTGCGAGTTGATAACTCCACGACTATTCCGAATCTCCACCATCCCGATCGTTCCACCTACATAGTATCCCGCAAGCCGCCGGAGAGGGTGTGTGGCAGGGGGTACGTATTTGCCCACCACCCATTAATGACCTTTATTGCCACGAGGACTTTGCATCCCTTCACGTCAGGGAGGCTCAAACTGCCGAATGTATTTCATAATGTTATAGTCACGAATTGAGCGAGGGGAAAAGGATTCCATGGAATCGACAGGCAATCTCTCGCTACAGACTGCGCAAAAAATGGTGAACGGGCAACAGCTCTGCGGTGGGAATTTTTAAACCAAGGAAGAAATTTAAACTCAACTCTGAATTCTCGAAAAATTTGAACAGAAAACATTCAAAAGCCATGTAACATGCATGAAGGAGGAAGGCAACACACGTGGGCCGCCTCATGGGGTGCCGAGGGTGCACAGAGGAGGCCGCGAAGCGAACGCCGGTCGGGTGCGGGCACACACCCAAGGCGGAGTCATCGGCGCTCAACGAGAGCGAGGGATTCCATCGAGGGGTCTTTCTCACCCCCCAGGGGTCGCGATGGACCCCACCGACGCCGGTCGGAGGCGAGGCGAGCGCCGCCACGAGCAGCGTGTGAGAGCGAATGTCGGTGGCCGGGCACGCTGCGAGCGGCCGACCACATCCGCCACTACGGGCTGCCTGCGAGATACAGGAATCCCGGAAAGAGTGGACGGAGAACAAACAGGTGGACGGCGAGCGGCACCGCCCGTGGTCCCGGAGAGACGCGAAGAGGCCGACTGCAAAACGGCTGACGACTTGCGGCGCCAACATTTTCCCGATGAAGATGTGACTGCGTTTAGTCTGTGCGCTACGTGTCGGAAAGACATCAGTAATTTGTGAACTGCCAACTCTATTCAAATCAAACGTATTTTTCTATTCAGAGTACCCGCCATCCTTGATGCCCAACGGCGAGTGGAATTCGCACATCAGGGTGAGGGGGGGGGGGCATTTCCTTTCCCTGAGCCGCCTGCGATTTCCCAGGATGACCTGGACCCCGAAAAAACCACACAGCTTGGGTGAAGCTGAGTGTGCCCAGAGGCTTCACCAGGAATCGAACCCGGGCCCTCCGGTTAGTAGCTCTGCGCTCTACCCACTGGACTACCACGATCCCTTATTTTATTGTGTTTTTCTCAAGACAAAATGACTTTTTAGCATGGAATAGTTTCAAAACAGTTGAAGTTCATCGTCATCTGAGCCCAAAATGCGCGGCGAGGAGAAAATTATAAAGTAAACTTATTAAATAGAAGAAGAAGACTGGACAGAATCATAAACGACAGATTAAGTCAAGAGGCCGGGAGAGCAAAGTCGGTGTGTTTTATGTTTACGTTATATGACAAAATAAAGGGTAAGAAGAGGTTGCTATGCTGTAATAGTCTGGTGGGCAATAGACTGGTCTGGGAAAGCGGGTGGACATTTTTTTTATGAATACTGAGATTGACGAGAGACGGTGAATTTTGTGACTTCCTTGACCATAATGAGCATGTTTAGCTTAAAAATATGGAGACATGACATAATGCACGCGTGTTTATAAACATATTCTAAAATGCGTGCTCCGCCCCAACGCCAACATTTTCTTGGACCGCCACTACAGGTTTATCAGCCATTGTATTGAAGCAGAAAGAAAGCGGGTGTATAGATACGACTGGAATTCAATCGACACCCTTCGATTTATAAATAACGGAATCAAGGCCTTGGTGACAGCAATTATCGGGAATCGCCCACCATTCCCAATGAAAGACATGTCAAATGAAAGCCTCAAAAGCAGAAAAAGACAACCAGCTAGATTGTAACAGATGGTGAGGTACGGCCGAGTTTCACGATAAGAGCTGAAAAAAAACTTCTGGGGCAAAGATTTAATTAATTTTAATGCCAATGTATGCACAAGTATTGCAAGAGCATTTATCAAGGTTTCGTTTTATATTCCCAATAAATTAACCGCGAAGAAAACTAATTCTATATTAACTTCACGGTGACCTGAATAAGCGATAAGACCTCGGGAATGCCCCAAGGAAGTGAGAAGCACCGACCAGGTCACTCCAGGAGCGCAATTAGAGCTCGGATGACACACGGAGAAGATCGAGCAAGGTAAGATATTTCGGTCATCCTCTTCATCCCGCCGAAGGCGAAAAAAAAATTCAACGACAAAATCTGAAGAAATATGCGTACTCGCTGTGTACCACTTTCCTTGTTTTTCGTGTTTACCGCGTTTCGAATGAGGCCATAAACCTTTGAAATCTTACCCAAACTGTAAAAGATTCCCCTGGCATTGGGATTCATTTCCCCGTAAACCCTTACGTGAGTGATAGTGTGCATTCCCCCCCCTTCGTGTGCTTGGGTTCCGAGGAGTTGGTCACTTTGGTTTCAACCCCTTGCAAAGCACTTCGAAGGAATGAGAGTGAATGCGACAAATTTGTCCCTGCGTGGGGATTAGTTTCCTTGCAAACCCCTTTGTAAGCTTGCAACCTGACAGTGGCGTCCTGTGAGAAGGGCTACTGCCAACACCATGTGAGGAACCACTTGGTAGCTCACGAATTCACGGCCTCACGGCCGAGTTTCCATTTTCTCCCCCTTTAAATTGTTAAGGCCGTAGCAGCACAAACTCATATTGATAAAGAGAATGTTGTCGAGAAGAAATGCACATTAAACAACGGAACTATACATCGAAAATCATTTCATCATGGAGCTGCATCAGAATCACTCCCATTTGCCTAACTCTTTGTAAGACCAGATTCATTTATAAATGCCTCAATCATTGGCTCCATCCATTTAAAAGCCCTCGAATCCCGAGATTAGGGAAACCAGAGAGGAGAAAATAATTTTCCCGTCAAATGGCACGCAAAAATGGCATAAGAAATTATTTCAGTTCTGACTCAGGGGTTCTCGGCCACCATTAAGCATCCACCCAGGAACAAAACTTACTTGAATGGCCGAGAGAGGGAGAAGAATGGCATCTCGAATCCCAACCCTCATCCCCGTAATGGCACCCCTAACAATGGAAGGAGCACGTCGTCATCTCACCCAACGAATTCCCACTAAAATGAAAATTGCAAAAGCATTCATCGTAAACGTTCCAAGCCGGGCAAGGAGTCACCCATCCGGGCCACCTGGAGCGGGGAAGCACGGTAGGAGTTTACGCCGTCGACGAAATACAATGGCGTGCACGAGACTACAAAATGACATGAAATTAAACGTCAAAAACATTCGGAACTTAACAAAAAAAAAAAGGTAGCCTCCAAATAGAATGCGGAGTCATCCACTCCCCCATCCGATACACACCCCCGGATGCCGTCTCCGGGCCGAAAGACGCGAGCGGCAAATGAAAGCAGCATCGGCGGAAAAATAGCCGGGGGCGTCAGCGCCCACGGTTGGACCCTTTTGCCGCCACTAAGAGCGAATGGCGCTACGTCATCGGGGACGCGGGAGAGATTTAGAAAGCGATAAAGAGAGACGAATAACACATGCTACGAGAAAAGGATATAAATGGAGCCCTGGACGAAAAAAAATTACTTCTCCGTGTGGAACCCGATGACCTATTTCAGAAGGTCTTTTAATATCACCCCGAGAGCGGTGCGTAGGGTCAGGGTGTGCTTATATAACGGTGAAAGGTTGCCAGCCTCGAGGGGACTCGAGAATTTCTCCGGGAAGCCACTAAGAAATCTGCAGGCGAAAAATAAAAAAAAAGCTGTCTTTTGAGACTCCAAGACCATCGTGGACCGGCGTGAGCTGATAAAGGGCAAATAGTTATTTTCAAGCTCGCATGCCCGTGCCCATGAGATTCCTTCATCAAACATTCATCCACATCGACATGATAGCCTGCACGCCACCACGAGGGTAAATGGCAGGGGCTGCTTCCACACCAGACATGCAGACTAAATTATGCGCTGCTAGAATGCTAGTGGACTAGTGCTAGCTGCTAGTGAACTAGCGTGCTAGTGAGTGGTTATAAAATTCAAGAGATGGAAGAACATTCTACCAACTGCTTCACATGCAAAATATATATCTTACAAATGGTATAAAATTTGAATCTACACAAGAAAAACGAGTTGTTGGTAGGGGCTGCAATAAAAGAAGATAAAGTTGAGGACAATATCTAGAATATTTAGCTTAATTTATTGTTCCCTGAGGTTATCTTTGGAAATTATTCTGATCCCTTATTGATAGCGGGAAAAGCGTAATTATAAACTTACGTACCCGTTCTACAGGTTATATATCAGATATTATTTTCGTGATCTCCCTAACCGTTGTGCGACGGGATTAGTAATACGTTTTTAACATTATCAGGAAATAGAACTTCTAATTTATGCAAGAGATTCCACCTATAATTTAGCCATCGGTCGGTAGGGATCCTCAACCTAGTTCTTCCTATAATCCAGTAACGCTACAAAATCAATCATAACGTCGTTCGACAATTCTCCGCTGCACGTGATCTAATTCGGCAAGCGAACCCGCTTCGCGAGAATCCCATACGCTAGGAGCACCTTTTGAGCGAGGCCTAATTAGAGGAAGATAGCATCGCTAATTAACCCTCTCATCACATTTCCCCAGGAACCTTCTAATACATTCTCATTTCCTGCTAGCTCGCCCGCCTATCCCTCGAATATGTTTCCGAGAAGTCGAGAGTGACAGTAACACCCAAGTATTTTATGCATTTTTTATTTGATATTTCCCTATCTATTTTTGCTTATATAGGCAGCCGGTGAACAAAATCTTTTCTTCCAAAATATAGAATACATAAATATATCGACATACGCTTTTTTAAGTTTAATTCCGATGGTTTTGTTTCGCAGCACTCCTGAATTTTCCGCTCAACATCTACGGAGTACTCTGCATGTCGTCCGAAAGGCGTCTGGCAGGAGGTGTTTAGGACACCAACCTTTCATTGCAACCTTCCCTAACCTATGGAATGATATGAAATCATCTAATATTTGCCATCAGCTAACGCGACTGTATCCTCCATACAGGGAATTTCTCTGCAAATGAATGCGTCGAGAGCAAGTAGACGAATTTGACTGCTCTTGACATAGATGGCACGTTTTCCCAGGGGAGATGGATAAACAGTGGTGCATCAAGAGTCACAGCGAGGGATGGAATGGGATAATATTATAGAACTAATACGAATCTGCACAATCCTAGAAGACCATCGGCCTGAAACGCACCCAGCCCCCATAATGCCTAGGATGTGTCACATTACTTACGTACCAAGACGATTTATAGCGTGCTTACTGCATCCATGACTGGTGTAATTAAGGAAAAAATTAGAGCAGTACTCTTCGGTATCGTTTCAGACATTCAAATGCGTGAAAAAATTGTTTATTTACTAACACCCGCTTGACCACGAGAAGTGCGATCAAATAGTAATTTCAATCGACAGCAATCACTTAGAACCTTATATAAAAGAAGGTTGTTGGTGAACGGTCACACACAAACCAAATTCATACCCAACCAACACAAATCACAACATGGAAATAACGCATGCTTTATTTTTCAAAATTACAATCAATATAATAATAATATATCCGCAACATTTAAACCACTTTTCTGCACTGACGGAGGAAATTCAAAAATGAACAATAATACAAGCATGATAGTTGAGAAAAACTGCGTTATCTAATATATTCGGAAATCACACCGCAAAACAAGAGCGTTCGATTCCCCCACCCCTTGAATCGGAGCCCCCACCCCCTTTATCGCGAGTCGTTTCGCAACCCGGAGGCGAGGAACCGCCGCTAGGACTCCTTTTTCGGGCCAATTAGGGAAGATTTCGACACACTGCGTTGGTCCTTTCTTCTAACGCGCTGCGAACTTCGACCATGTGTTCGAGCAGTTAATCGTCCCCGATCCACGCTTTCCCACGCTCGCTCCCTCGCGAACAAGGCAGCACACCCAACGCGAGTGTTCCAGGAGAGATCTCGTCCCTTTGAGCACGCCCCCCTCGCTTGGATCCGCTGCCGCCGCTCGGAGAAAGACGATGGGGCACACCCGTAAACGGCAGCACCTTTTCCTTCGTCCCCATTTCAAATCAAATGCTTCCGGCGTCAACAGCGGCGGAATTTCACGAGAGACGATAAGAGGGCGAGCTTCTTCACGTTTTTAGTCTCATGCATGGGCAGGCAGGTTCAGCGCCATGAAAACTTCATCGTGGACACCTCGATTTCGTTTCAAAAGAAATACGTTTTCCCGAGGAAACGCTCATATATTCAAGTGCTTTCGGACTGCACGTACTGATTTTAATATTCCATTTGATGTTCAGTAATATTCCGTTTCAGTAATATTCCGTTTCAGTAATATTCCGTTTCAGATGCATTCCATTGGAGTGAATTGATACGTACATCGCAGACCCACACGGAAAGTCGAAAAGGTAACAACTGCCGTTGCAGCGGTAGTCATAGTAATCATTGCTAACTGATCTACTCGGGAAAATTGAATTTTTAAATCGTAATTTCAAAACAACGAATATATGCAGGGCTGGGGATCAGACCTACCTCAAGGAGATCAGGGCTAGTTCCCCTTGAGTGGTCACTATTTACGCATTGGAACTCAAAAGTTATAATGGACCTTAGACGTTAATGAAAACACGCAAGCGTCGTTGACCTACTCTGCACCCCAATCCGCTAAATCAGTTTGAAAACCGTTAAGAAAGAATGCAACATTTATGGATGCAGATTGGTTCTGATTAAGAATTCACCGAAAGGGCATCTCGAGAATTCCCACGCGGTAAAAATACATAAACAATTCGACTGCCTTCCCACAGCGGGCCTTCGCGGGCCATCGGCTGCAATGCACGGCCGCTTCCCACGCGCAGCTTCCCCAGACCCTGGCCTTTGGGGATAAGTCGTGTTTTGAAGCCTTCCCGGAAAACCCCGACGACCTTAACAGTGCTCGGGAAGGGGGGGCACGACACGAAGAACTCCGAGGGATGACTGCGCGGAGAGATGATTTCGCATTTATGTAATACCACAAACCTGTCGATGATTGAAACAAGTCTTGAAATAATCCTTTCCTTTTAAAGCACATAATGGCAGTATGTATGCATCTACATCTTACCCTTAAACAAAGTTGCGCGGTACCATTCATATTGAATGAGTGCTTGCATGTGACGCTCTAGGTAATGTGTATTGTAATTGAATGAATGCCTATATGCGGTGCATGACCCCCTATTGGGTAGTGCCATTCCTTAAGTGCATACATGGTGTGAAATCAGCCCTTCCACACGCCCTAGCGGTGGCTTGCAGGGTATCATGTAGATATAGATATACCCTGCAAGGCGCCGCGAGGGCGTGTGGCAGGGGGTGTTAGGCCATCAGCCATTAATGAAGTTTATTGCATTTATAATTTCGAATCCTTTAACATTCAGGATGATCTAAGTATGTATTTCCTACCGCGATACTCACGAATGGTGCGTGGGGAAAAGGATTCCTTGAATCTATCTACTCGGCAATCTCTACCAACTTCCCGAAATGCTCTCATCTGCAAATCTAATGTGGAGGTAAAATGATTCCTTCTGTTTCAGTGTTGAACTCGAACGGCTTGTATCTCTCCATCAATTTAAGACGCACAAGTAATTTTGGGGCTTCCAGTGGCACTGATTTCAGACTACCTAAGCATAAAAGTCTGCACTTCCATTTCATAGCCTTCACCGCAAAGGCTCGAGGCTCATGGCCTCTCTTGGAGCGCATTCTCCAGTGATCACCTTCAGCCAATTGTTACGCTCCCTGGGGGAACCGGAAGAGCACGGAGCAAGAACGATGCTTTCTAATGTCAGTCTACGCATTTTTCGTGCAAAGGCTCTTCCTAAAATACTCCCAAAAAGAAAACCTTGGCCATGTTCTACTTAGGTCTCTCAATTTCAAAATCAAGTTTTTATATTTCACCATATCGGGAAAAATATAGCGTTTTTCGAATAGAATAAAAGAAACCAGTCACAGTGGTCGAGTCTAGCCGATAATGATGCTAAGACGATGAAGCGCGTCATGAATGCAACCATCGAGTGGAAAATTACGATCTAGTGGTTTTCTCCACTTTGATTACCAGAAAGTCATGATACTAAGCCGGGTTTTTGTGGAATAAGCTCTCTTTTCTCGATATGGTGTACATCCATCACGTTAAGCCTGGCGGAATATATATTTGAACGTACCACTCAAAATAAGACATCAATGCAAGCTTTAGCCTTTTGCACCTAACGTTCCCTTCGAGTTAGCCTTACTGCAGTTCACTCAAGACGTTTCCATAAAGTTAAGGACTTTAGTTGAACACTTAATGGGAACATAATTAATCTTCCATTGCCGCGCAACCCCCCCCCCCTCCCATCTGCCAGTCATAACCACACTCCGATAACCAATTTCGATATCAGAGACGAACATGATTGGATGACATTATAGAGGAACCATCCCTTCTCAAAATCCCCTTTCGGGCATGGGATTACTGAATTTTTGGTTCTATTTCAGCAAAAAGATGACTCCCTATCGTTATCCCAGTTATACACCAGAGTTGTACAATCAAAAGACCCGGCATTGCCATGGTGGAATCCGAGGTAGAGGAAGGAATTTTCCGCACAAATTGAAACAACGTGGACCGGATCGGTTCGCATAAACGCAGTCGGCCACACGATCAAGAATCGAGAGCCTTTTTCATTCGTCATTTTACATTTCATTCCATGATCATGGTCTCTCATGGATCCATCTCTCATTGATCTCCCTCTCATGGTCTTAGCCTTTTGAACTTATAAACTTATGGGGTGCAGGAAGAGTGCATATGGAGAGAGAGAGAGGGCTAGTGGATTACGATAGATTATGGATTGGACATACGGACGAAGGAAAAGTACCTATGAGAGAGGTGAACGACGCGTATATGCAGGATTATCAAATACTGCACGAATGAGACGAGAGCATGCAAGGAGAGAGTGGTGTGGAAAACATTAGTTAGAAGGAGAAGGTTAACTGAAAGAACTTTGCACGAGGCTTTCTCGACTCTCCCGAAAGGTAATTGCGAGAATGCATGTTAATGAAAGCATGCGCAAACCCTAGCTAATTAAAATATCCATCATTAATTTCTCGTGCACTATTTTGTACGGGCATGTAATTAAGTCAACATCATAATGAACAAACACCTAATCAAATATCACCTTGAATTCAAATATTCCACTCATTCCAAATTCCGCAGTTTTTGAGGATAAGAGTACTCGGTAGTGAACGCGGGGGGCGATGTTCGATCATAGTGGGGTGAATAACGGCGGGGCGAGGGGACCTGACTATGAATTCTTCGCTTCAACGGGCGGCGAGGGGTTTCCCCATGCGTCCACGAAGAATGGGCAGGGTATGCACCCCTTACACTAAGGGTCAGAGAGCCGCCAAGAGCAAAACCACCAACGTTCCTTGTTTCACATACTTTCACCATAAACCTCCAAAGTTAAAAACGTTTTCTTCGACGCGTAGCTGCAAATATGTTTCGCTCTTCCCCCGGGTTTAACTCTTGGGCGCACAGTCGTACAACCAATTACACGATTCACCATCTTCCCAGCAATTTCCTATGGAATCGAAAACCTCGTAAGTGTGATCATCTGAGGGAAAAATCTAATCGTGGAAGCAGCCAACGTTCCGAAGATCTATTAATTTCTATATAAAATGGCGACAAATTTCACCAGCAGAATAGTGATAACCGATTTAAGTGCAAGGTGGAGGTCGAACGCTGCTCGTTAATGGGGTATGCTCTCAGATGCCCCTCTCTAACCATGTTAAAGCGCATTTCTATAATTTACTGCCTCTGTTATCTGGTTGACCAACACCATCCGGTAATTAAATGCGAATGCTCACCCGACAACGAATATCCGTCTTCTTGATCATATTTATTTCGTACTTTCGTTCCCTAACACTAAAGCGGACAATACGCGACTTCGGTCTTAGCTGGAAAGTTCTATTTTGGATTCTACTGCTTGGAGAACCAGTCCACAGTTACCTCATAACCCCATATTCTGTGTTAATACGTCAAAGTTCCTTCTCAACCGTTGTCTGGGCATGCATTAATTCAACCGCTATAATTATTCGCACGTAAATTCATTATTACTTCCATTGAACATGACAAAAATTACGCCAACTCCAAAATGGCAAATCCGACCCGCGAATAATGATCGTATTACTTCAACATCATTTTCAAAGGGCATATCCATTAAAAGAACTAGCCACCATACCCTTGTGTAAATTTCACACGCCGGTGGGCTTAGTACTGGGTGAGCTCTACCCTCACCTACCAAACCGA
>LYUA01000362.1:258892-271252 GCA_002093875.1 Calopteryx splendens
CCGCGGGAGCGTTGTGGGGGGGGTGGGGGGTGGGGTGCTGGCGTGGTAGAGGCATGGGACTTTCGGGTGCGGGACTTTCGGGTGTGGGAAGTCGGGTTTGGGGGGTCTCGGCAGGGTGCTCGGCGTGGCTTCGCCCAAAACTCCCGTGATCGGATCGGAGCGGCCGAACGCCTTCCGCTCAACCCATCGCCCCTTGAACACCTCTCTTACCGTGGCACGGACGCAGGGGCGGCGCGTGTTCACCTTTCCCACGGAGCAGGAGAGCGGCTGACGGCACCTCTCGGGGTCGGCGCGGTGTGGTGGTGCGGCGGAGAGGGCGTTGGGGGCGGGCGCGGGTCCAATCAAGCTGCGCGCACTGGCATTCGCCTCCTTCCCGGAGAACGCCCGTTGCCCACCGAGCGGCGCCACCGTCGGCGACGATCGATAGAGGCGCGGCCGCGATGCGTGGAACGGCTGGTGCACGGAGTGCCACCTACCGGGTGCACCGCCAACTGCGTGGTATCCGTTTCGCCCGCCGATTTCGTACCCGTGCTCCCGAGTTGGAAGCAAAGCCCGGGAATTGTGGGCCCTAAGGGCCGGGGTCCCTTGCCCTGTTCGCCTCGGTGAGACTCTCGCTTGGGTCAAATGGATTTGAATCGGGCCCTTATATTGCGGGATGCTGCCCCTGGGGTGGGTGGTATCCTAGCCAACGGGTGGTGCCGGGTGCGTCCCTGCAGTGCTTAATCTTTGATCGTTCCCTTTTACAGTCTCTGTACGGTGCAGAAATTAAGAACAATCTCCCGGGGAAATGGAGTGGATAAAAAGCCTTTGAGCCCATAAAATAAATTATTTAAGTACTTTAAATTTGTCGCATTGCAGGAGATGATATTATTATGGGATGGATAGATTGGATACGGTATGCGACCGATTCGCATGCCGAGGGTGAAGGTTTGAATCCCAACAGGGGCAGGGTTTTTAGCTTCACTCGGATCAGTTCTTGGGTGTCGTGTGCAGAGGATTTCAATTAAGAGAATCCGACCATTGACGGAAATGTGTGATCCCCTTTTGATACGTTCACTCGAATCCTTTCGGTTCCGCCCCCCGCCTTCCCTAACTGCTAATTACCCACCCGTCCCACCCTTGTCGGTTGCCCTCCCTCATAAATTCTATTGGGAAAGTATCTTGTCCACCAAGGGGAGAGCATGGCATTTTCAGATTCAATTTTATTTTCAATTGTTCAAGAGAAGATAGATTGGATGCAAAAGCAACTTAATTCGATTCACCAAGGGAGCAATGATGCCGGTCACATTTAAATTAACTTTTTGTGTTCATAAAGATTAAAAAATTATAAAATATGTTTATTTTTTATTTGGCAATTGAGTATTATAAGAAATTAGTTCATCACATTAGTGATTCACTTTGCTCTGCGACATATTTACGAGCATTCCCCAATCAAATGGGGAAAAATAGAAGACTAAATGCATCGTTCTTGAAAAAAACTTGTGCATACCACCGCTTCTCAAAGCATATCTGGAATAAGAATCTGCTACCATGAAAATATAATTGCCAATGTTCTTGAAGTGGATGGGTTTAAAGCGATAGAGTACGTCAAAGGGTTATTGGATTATTTCCTCCTCTTTATAAATTAAGTTTAGCTACCAAATATGGGAGTGTCCTCGCAAAAAACAGCCGTGGACAGTACGTGGCAAGTGGCGGTACTTGGGAAGACTTGGGCAACCAAAGTCCATAAAACTGTATTAAATTCTATAAAAATTTACGAAGGTGCCGTAAATTGTCGTGAAGCCGCCGCAAAACAATTAGCCTCCGATTACCCGAAGGAAGTAACAGCAGACCTCAAGTATATGGAGTGAAGGAGGATAAAACAGTGATTGGTACAAAATTTCACTGCAGTCATAGTAAAAGTCACTTTAACGACTGCAGCATTGCGCAGTGGAAGACAAGGGGAAGCATTCGTATCACTATTACGTGAAGCATTAGCTCAGCGATCCTCCTTTATTTTTATTGGCTTACTAACAGAAGTGATGGAATCCGCTCGAGGAAAATATTCCAATACCCCCCAATTTGGGGATGCGGGCGGGGCGGCATATCCCAATACCATATTGCCATACTTAATGCCTCAAAGAGTACAGAGTCAAGTGTGTCAATGAATAAGGATTTATAGTGCTAATTCACTCAGAAAAATGAAAGGAAGGGCTGGGAAGACAAAGTGATGGAGAAGGAAGGCCACTGGATCTCTGCATACACAGTCCAAATGAGTGTGAAACAAACACTATTTCAAAACCACCTTCGGAAAACGACGCGTGTTGAAGATTTTCCTGTGGAAGAAAGAAATGCTAAACTGAATACACCCCAGTAAATGATTAAATTAGGAATCAAATCACGATTTCCAGGCGGAAGGTATAAATAGTGACCACAAATTTATGCTCACGACGGGCCATCTTAAATTCACGAAATTGAAGAAAAAATTATGATCCTATCGTACGTGGACAGATGGGGTGTGTAAAGATGGAAGGAAACCGAGCCACGATATAGTAACTGATACTGGAGATGAAAATGGAAAATCACAGAGATTGAAGATCAATAGAAGAAATAGAGCCACTTACGAAGAAGAGAGGAGAAAGTACAAAATTTCAAGAAATGAGAACTGAAATGTTACGTAAGATTAAGAAATTAATTAGTCGATAAATGAGAAAATCTAGAATGAATGAAAATGGACAAAGAAACCTCCTGAAGAAGTCCAGTATAATCTTGTGCAAAGACTTTGAAGCAGAATCTGGAGGAGTAAGAACATTCAATTAACGTCGGACAAAACAGCATTGGCCCTGCAGGGCCATCCCCATGGGGGTGGCAAGCGTGAAATTCTAATTAAAGATGGAAATAAAGCCTACAGAAGGAGAGATAATTTGAAATGTGTCTTCACGACGGGAAAGGAAGGCATGCCAGAACAGTGGAAGATGGTAATTCTACTGATCTTGGCGAAAGAGGAGACTATCAGAAATGCTGACGGGAATAATCGAATAAAGAATGGATAAAAGTAAAAGAGTACTTAATTGAAGACCAATTTGGGTTTGGAAGAGGTACATGAATAAGAGAAGCTACTTTTATTCTCGTTCTCATCGTGGTAAAGAGGATACAGAAATATCAACAAATCCTTAATGCTTTATTGCATTGTCGTATCTTAAAAGGGAATGAAATGGTCTTGCAGCTGGGGAAGATTGAAGGGCCAACTCATAAAGAGAACAGGTGGCAATGATGAATAGCTGGGATGAAAGCAGAGGAGGCGGTAAAATAAAGAAAGTAGCGTAGGTTAGTATCACCCTTGAACTTTAATACGTGCAGAGTGAAGTCCTTTGGTGTGACGGGGAAATTAGAGTATAAATTGCGGTGTACCTATGAATACTTTAGGGAAAGGTTAGGATGCAAGACGACATAAAATATATTTGAAATGAAGAAACAAGTGTGACACGGTTACGCACCTGCATGAAGGAGAGGGTGAAAAAGTGCCAGCTAACGATTAACAAGAATAAAACTTAGATGACGCATTTCTAGGGAGAAGAATATCTTTCCGTGGCATGCCCCATTGGAGAAAATAAATGACGCACAGAGAATATAAATTCATGCAATCGACTAAGGGAGAACATTCTTCAAATGATAAGTGGCTACGACAGGCTGAAAAAAAAAGGTGAAAGAGTTTTGCTATTTAGCAGAAGCTCACCAGCAATAAAGAAGCAAGAAGGACATGGTATGTAAAATAGCAGAGGCGAAGGGCTTCTGTCAGAAAAAACAACTAATAATGGCCAGTAGTAATACATTTTGTCGTAAAGAGAATGTTCGTTCGTTTTCGATAGAGTCTTTTACAAATATATTCTAATATAGTCCCGTGGAGTGAGTAGCATTAACTGATTATCTCCGTGCAATACAGGACTGTTGCGACACCCGACTAAACTAAGCATCGAGATATTTTTAGTGACAAACTTTTGGAAAAAGAGTCTTTCTCTCCAGAACGCATATTGTATCAAAGATGGCAAAATGAATAGGATAAAATTCATTAATTATTTATGCTCATTTCTTGCTCCTGACTACTCTTGAGGGAGACACAATCAGGAAATATGCGAGCAAGCTGGTAATAAGTTTGGACGTATCGAGAGAGACAAAGAGTGCTTTAGGGAAACGTTAGGATGCAGACGACATAAAATATATATTTGATCTTTTTTGATTTGAAAATATTCTCACGAAGTGGGTTTTATAAGCCGTATTAGATCACGTACATCGAAGAGGAGCTAGATTTGTAAAACGATGTCATGATAAACTTAGTAGTGTTCTTGAATTGTTGAAGGAATTAAGTAGGTAATCGGCTGAAGCCGTAATTGTAGATTATTCATATATGCATAAATTAGAAGCTAGTCATCTTTTCCGATGATGCTAAGATTTATTATTGACACCGTCGTACAACGTTTGGAGTTATGAAAAAAAAGATCAGAGAGATAAACTGAGGAGCGAACGGCTTAAAATGTCATTTTTCCCGCGAACGAAGCAGAACACTGGCCAAATACTGCAGACAGTAAACGATCTTTTACTCTAACTAGGTATCCTCCATTTTATCTTCCTTAATTGCAATCCCTACTTGCGACTTTTCACGCATGCATAGAGTAGTATTCTAGACTTCACAGATATCTCAGTGCATGGAAAGCCGTTGGTAGAGTGTCCTTCCATCGCTAAAATGTGATAACCTCCTCTGAACTCACTAGCATTCGAGTGACGTGTAATTATGATCCTGCATGCGTGGTGTGGAATCGTTCCCACCCCCCCTGGTGGTGGATTTCAGGGCCCCGTGTGGATCTCGATTGGTCACTTCGAATCAAACTCTTTGAAAGTGATGCGATGGCAGATGGAGATGAAAAAACACTTGAAGGTCGTATAACAGAGGAATGAGAATAATAAAACAGACCGAGTAAGGAAAGAAGTTTTCCAGAGAGTGGATGTGGGAAGGAACCTATGGATGACACTTAAAGAAGAAGAGAGGAATTAATTCGACACATTATAAAAAAGCACAATTTTGAGCAAATTACTGTAAGTTTTGGTATTTTTCATCATTTTTGCTGAAATATAATATTCCACCAGCCTCTAAACAAATGCAAGAATTACAATCCATAGCTACCCAATATAACGTGCGCATTTAGTAATTATTGTTGTAAATGCACTAATTTTTCCAATCTGAAGCATGGATGTATTTTTTGAATCGACGGAGATCGCCCGATTCCAAAAGATGGTTAGGCTACCGAATTTAGGCATGTGTGCGCGCAAATATATATTTTTGATGATCTGCTTCGAAGCACGTTTGAGTAATGGCGCGACAGTGTAAATACTGAGTAGAATGCAACGATTTAGAAATGGATGTTTTTACTATAAAATATTTAATAGCAAATATTTCAAAGTAAAAACATGTATTTTAATAAAAATTTGCTTAAAAAATGATTTAAGAAATGCTCAATAGGCATTTTATGAGTGTGTTCACTCAGGATTTGTCAGAAAGGAAGCAATTCGCCATCCATAGTTTCCCCCAAAGAAAACACAGTACATGTTTAGTCTTACGTCATTATGTTACGAAGATATTAGCAACAAAAATATTAGATAAAATTTATATTAATATAGATGGAATGACATCATCATGTCTCTCCCTTGGGAAGCTAGGATTGTTGGTAGCTCAAGACAGAGAAACCCACGTGTTATTAGCATTTGAAGCGAATCTGTTTGAAAATTCAAAATTTTAGTTAAACGATTTAATTCTTTTTTGGGTATAGTCAAAATTTAACCATTCTACACTCACTGATTGGCATTAAAGATGACATTGAAGCAAAACTAAATTATGTTGAAGATTTATTCCGGTGAGTAAAATGAAAAAAAATTGTAATTGAACTTGTAATTCTACTGATTAATTTTTCAAAAAGTAAATACAGTACCCAAACCCGGGCTCCATTTTGTTTTAGGTTTAAAAAAAATCAAATTTTGTCCATAATTAAATCAAAATATTTGCAATGCAAACCTTACTTTGTTCTACAATTGTTATAGTTTACTTAAAATTATTGACCATCTAATTCAAGAGTAAAAGATTTTTTATCGTAAGCATTACATTCTGTTGATTTTTAAAAAAATATTCCTAATGTGTGGGCACTATCCAAAATTACTTTGAAATGGGTACAAATAAGCCGGACAAATGGCAAATTGGTGGAACTTGCGTAATTTTACAAATATAGCAATTCAGCTATTGCATGAGAAAAGCGGATAAAATTCAGGTGCGACAAAAGTCACATATGTAATCATCAGTTTCCGCCCCCGCACATTCCACGTGAGCCCACAGTGAACACATTACCAACAACACTCAAAGTTCTCCTTTACAATCCTCTGAAATTTTTACACTGCACAAAATGCACTCTGCATCTTCTTGACCTGGGAGGGAAGATGCCCCTGGTGGAACCTCCAATTCGGAAGAGCGGGAGACACTTTGATCCACGACCTCGACCGCGTGCTGGTTTTACGTCTGCACGTTGTTTACTGGCCTTAGCCTGCTGCCTTCGTTCTTTACAATGCTCCAATGCGGATTCGTAAGGGGAAGAAGTCAGGATTGCAGAACTACACGCTTTGCGCCCTCTGCTAGAAGCGCTCTTTTTAATTTTTGGTATGGGTTTGATTTCAAATGGACTCGTCTGAAAAGCCTTTCCCTGCGATGTTTCTTTTTTTTTCTCGGTTGAGCGAGACTTGGAGGGTTTTTTTTCTGCAAGGGTGTCAAGTTGAGTTGAAAGGTTCAAGATGAGGTTGACGGAGTAGCATTTTGAAAAGATCAGGATTTTGTTGGTTTATTCCTGCGTATTAAAACATCTTCGACTTGTTCACTGGGGTTAGATTCTGCTATTCTCTTTTGATCTCTCTTTTCTACATCCATCCCTCACGAACTGCTAGGCTTCGGAGTAGGCTCTCTTGTTTTTCATTAGCCTACTCTATGTATTCTGACTCTGTAAATATGTTCCTGGCAAATAGGGTAGATCCCTGTAACGCGACATCCTTGATTGCAATCTCAACCTTCCGGCATTTAACGTAAGCTTTACCAAAAAGCTCCATCATTTCATACGCACCAACAGGACGGCCACTATGCCGTAATCAAAATCTGATTTCCTAACTGCATATGGATTTTCGAGGGCCAATGAAATTTCTGTCAAGCGACTTCTGGAGATGTCAAGTGGCTCCTTGTGAGTTGAGTGGGAAGGCCGGGACACATTGCAACATGGTTTTGTCAGGGCATGTCTATCAAATCTATGTTGTCAATGTGGCTCAAGTGTCCATCTAGGATGAGAAGGACAGGTTTGACTTTCGTAAGATTCACAAAAGCTATGAAGTGTTGGAACCACGTTGCAAAAATATTGCCCTGTACCCATCGTGAGGGATGAACTGCAAATATGGTTCCCGGTGGAGCCCCCTTTCTCAGTTGATCACTCTTATTTTTCCTCGGAGAAATTACTGAAGGGGGAACAAAATTGCCAGCCTCATTCATGGACACAATAATTGTAATGAGCTTTCCGCGTTTAGCAGATTCCAATGCAGCGACATGTCTTTTCCTACGCAAAATAATCACTTTAGATATTTTTGATTGGACAATGGAAATTCTTCCTTCATCTACGTTGAAAATTCCGTCTGAACTGTATTTTTCTTTGTCATATACCTCTTCAAGAAGGTTGTAAATGTATAGGTTTTTTCTTTGATAAACCCATAGTTCTCTTGGATAGGACGTCCCTGTGTGCTTTCGGTCGGATAATTTATTCTTGTGGCGTTTCAGGAAAAACCGAGCCCATTTTTCCCAGCCATCACGTTTTTAAATGGGTGTTTTACGTTGTTTTTTTAACAGCTAATTGTACTGACATCCTTCTCAGGTATACGAGTATACCCAAAACAAGATGTTTTCATGGCTAAACAATAATTCTAGTTTCCCCTCAACTTGTTCGCAACTATTGTTTGACATGCCTCTAAGGAGTACCCATATTTTTCTTTGGCTAGCCTTTGGAGTGTTACCCTAGTAGGCACGTTGTAGGGTTTTGTGGTTTTTTTCAGCCCCTTTTTACGGAGATCATGAATCGGCTCTTACCATACCTGCAAAGGACCACGATTTTAACGGTTTGGTTTTCACCTTAGATTTTGCAGTAGAGTTCCCAATACGTAAATTGTTTTATCAAAATTAATCCTGGTTTAGGTTTACAAGACAAAAAATAGGGGGCACGGATTAGGAAGCTTATGGGAAAGGGGCTCAGGTTAGGCACCGGCGTGCTTTTATTCCAAATGCCGGCATCTTAACAAGTCAAGTAAAATAAATATAATTAACCCACATCGATAGTTTGCAATTTCCACTTTAAAACGATATAAAGGTTACCGAGAAGTTGCGAAGTCAGGACACTGAAATAGAGCACTTGTTCAAAATGTTAACATTCGGTCTAGAAGGTCACTGTGCCGGATTATTACTCATAATAATATTAATAAACACATATCATAATAAAAGCAAGGAAGGCTCTCGGAGCGTATGGGAGTTGGCATTGGACGCGAGAGAATGGAGGAAGCCAACGGAGTGAAAGAATGGCAGAGAGGGGAAGGTGGCGAGAGTGGCAATCGATGGTTTGCAGGAGTTATACCGAAGTGGAGAGGCTGGGTGGGAAGCCCCAAGCTACGCGTGGGCCTCGTTCATCAATTATCTCCGGCTCGCATTCTCTATGCACGTTGAATAAGTGCGATGGGCAATCATGGGAGGAAGCTCCTTCCCATCGTAAACACGACATCAAGGTGAAGGTGATGTGCTATTCCCGTTCTTTGTACTCGAAGTCCGTAAACTTATAAACTGTTTGACGGGGAGTTGATGGGAACAAATGGATAGCATTAAACGAATGTGCACATTATTTCTTTTGAAAGAAGTCGACCGTTCAAGGTATGTTTCTGGTGAATCTAAGGACTAACCACTGCTTCCTTGATAATTATTTATTTTGGCCATAATTCCATTAGTATGGACACATTGTACATTTAATAGAATTATATTTATTCCAATGAATAAGAGTACAAAGGGGTAGGTACATTAACGTCCTGACTATGCAGACTGACTACCCGGTACCGATAGATGAAGCAAAGCAAGGGGTCGGGTAGGTTCTTGAAAGCGAATTAAATGAATGAGAGGCAAATCCGCGAGCTCGAAAGAAAGCGCAAGGGGCGTGATGCTGTTGAAATGGATGCAAATGGAATGGCATTGTTCAAAAGGCGTTGGCGAAATTGCTTTCGGCAGTGGAGGTGCGGGAGTCTTAATGCAGAGTGATGGGGCATTGAGTGGGGCGTGAGGGGGTGTGGTGGGGGGGTAGAGCCCGCTCAGATTCAGTGAGTGGACAGAGGGAATGGAATTGGTGGAAAAAGAAAGTTGTCCAAACTCCAGCATCCAAAACGAAAGCAGTCTCGTGTTTGGCAAGGAGAATGGGAAGAATGATTTCCGAGTGAGGAGGGGCGAAATAATTGAATGATTTTGTGTGACTTGACAAAATGTTTTTGAAAAATGGTGGCAGAGATAGAGCGTTACACCATGCTTATTGAACGAGCAGGAAGAGTAGGGAAGTGATTTGTAGTTATGCTAATTGCCGTAATCAATGCATCAGCCCTTATTTCTAATAGAGGGCAGTGAATGATGTGAATTAAAAATGCCCTTAGTTGCGAGCAGGTAGTAACAGAGGACAGAAATGAAAGCCAGTGCTTCGTAACGGAGTGCGCGGGAAATCATCGGTCAAACATTTAGCGCTGCATGAGAGTGGGCAAAATCCTTTGCATTAGGACTTTAAGATTTCTAAATAGGCATTAATATTTCCCTAAATTTTGCTCATCATTAAACACTTCTCGCTTGGCATTCCTGTCCATTGCCTTCAAAAGCTGCTCTCCATCGCTCGAGCCCTGCTGCACAACGCTACTCAAGTTTCACTTAACTCTTTTCGGTGAAGCAAGACGTCCTCCCAAATCGGACCTTCCTAAGCTGCCCTCCCATAGGGCACATCCTAAAGCAGACCGGGCAATGCCAGACGTTTCTTGTGCCCTTCTACGAATAAATCTTCACATAAAAATACATTGGGGAATGAAATGCGAACTTAAGTGTGTGCATGCATGCATTTCACGCTGTTCCCTTCCGGCGCAGGCAGAGAGAAAATACCTCATTTTAAATTATATTAGTAAACTTGCTCCATTTTAATATTTACCTCCTGCTGCCACGCAGTTATACTTTGTTTTACATGCACTACACAGGCCCTGAAACTTTTAATGTCCCTTGTCTTGAGAGTGCCTCTAACTTAATTCAACCATGAATTTCTCGTTTTACCCCTACATCTCAAACCATTCACTTTTCTCCCAGCTGGGTAAGGATGGTTAATTAAAACCGATGTATCGGTATTTTTTCGAGGATAAATAAAAAAAACTATCGATATTATTAGCCATATCAATATTATTGTCCGATACTAGGTATATGTAGGAAACAGCATTTACATTTTTTTTTATCAATGCATTAATGTTGCAATGATACCCAATGCAAAAAAATGTTTACCAGCAAGTACTGGCTAAGTTAACAGTGAGTAAATGACGAAAGGCAGAGAAAACCATTTTACTGAAAAATTGGACCTTTTTTGTTAATTTTATCAATAACTTTATCTTGGATCTTTATTTTCACTGTTAAATTAGCATAATTTGAAGAATAGTTCTATGACGCTGGAAATTTTATTAGTTTCTTTTAGGAAATGAACTTACGCCAATTCGGTTTTTACCCCGCGCTATGATTGAAATTTAAAATAACTGGTTAGGGAACATGAAAAATACATTTGTTTACAAATAGAAATTATTTCAGAGAGCAGAAATTTGACCTTGTAAAATATTTCTTCACCAGTCTTTTTTGGAACAATGTACGCAATGGGGAGAAGTGGTGGAAGGTGGAGAGAAGATGGGGTAGGGGCGTGAAAATGGGCTTGTCAAACAAGGGTGGTCCATCCTCTGCTTTCAGAGAAACAAAATGGAAACGCCAAAACATCGGAGATGCGAAGAGAAGATGAAGGCAGCAAGGGAGAGAGACGGGAGGAGGAGGAGGGGTGAAGGCCGGATCGAAGAACAAAGCCTCTGGGAGATGGCCTCACGGATGACGAGAGAGCGGAGTGGACCTAGAGGACCTCTGGCCCAGGGACCCCTTGACAAGCGGATTCGACAGGGCGGTGACCTCATGAGACGCGAAGGGTGAGATAAAACTGAGAAGATTTAATCATGATGATAGGAGGTAAAGCCAAGGAAAGGCCATTTGGTATAATCATGGACAGCTGGGAAAGTGGAGGATAGCCGGAGGAATTTGAGAGGAAAGCAAGCTTTGCGATACCGAAGAACATGAGAACTGAGAGGAGTGAGGAACACAGAACGTCGAGTCTAGTCCCATATACGACGTAAATGATTACACGAATAATCAGTCAAAGAATGGAGAGTAAAGAGTGAATAAAACGTGCCGGAAAACCAATTTGAATTATAAAAGAGCAGAAGAACGACGGAGACCATAATCTAAGGATGCTGGTGGGGAAAAACGAGACTGGCAAAGTCACTGTATGTCATATTCGCGGATTTAGGGGAAGCATTCGAAAATATCTAGTGAGCAAAGACGTTTATATTGCTGGAAACACTTGGTTTGGATGACAGTGACAAATGAGTACTTCATTTACTATGCCAGAACAAATTCGCCATTTAGAAAATGTGAGACAGAAGAAAAATAGAGGCGAGCATGAATAAATGACTTAGGCAAGGATGCAATCTCTCACCATAACGAGTTGACGTAAACTTGGAAGAGGCATTTGAGGAACAAGGAAAAGCATTAAAGGATTATGGTGAACGAGGCAAATATTAACATACCCGGTTACCCAGATGACATTGCAACGATAACAGAGAATCTAGAAGAACGGAGGGCATCATTGACGTCGAATTGCAGGAGAGAGAAGACGCAGGAAGACGTGGCAGTAAAAGGAGAGAAATTAGAGCAAGTGGATTCGTTCACGTCACACTCCGGGATTCGAATCTCGTGGAATGGTGGGGAGCGGGAACGGACCTCAAAGGGAGAATAACTCCGGCCAAGGAGGCGTTTCCCGCGAAGAGGTGTCCACTCTGGCTCAGAAGAAGAAAACCTTAGAAAGAAGGAAGCAAAGCGTGAGAGTGTTCGTGTGGAGCGTGGCACTCCGTGGATATCGGAGAAGTGGACCGTTGGAAAATCAGACCAGAGAAGACTAAAAGATTTCGAAACATGGCGCTGGAGGCAGATGCCGAAGAGGAAATAAACAAAAA
>LYUA01000362.1:305202-318617 GCA_002093875.1 Calopteryx splendens
TTTCAGGGCAGTTTCCACATATTCATAATAACAAATTTATGCACAGGCATTTACAGTAAGCTACATCAGTGTAGGCCCACTTTCCTGCTGCCTACAGAGGTTTTCCTTAGAAGATTTTGAGAGAAAATTTTGAACATTTTAATGCATTTAACGACCGTTTTTCCCCCGAGTCTGATTTATCAGCTGCATATTTTCCACGAAACCGTCCTCAGCCTCTGACAGAAGTAACGGCAGGACCACATCTTGCCAACCTGGGGTGATGGAGAAGGACCCTGGAAGCGCATCCACAGACGCCCTATCCTGTGCACAGAAAGCAAAGAGCGCCTAAGGTAAGCGAAGACATGAAATTTCCATGAAAAAATAATTAAATAAAACGATGAAATACATTTATACGATAAAGATTTTTTTGCATTCATTAATCCCGCACGCAAAGTCCATTATATTTTCTCGTGAAAGACACCATTACGAATATTACAGCTAAATATCTCATAAGTTGACATTGTTGAAAATGCCTTTATCCTTTATCCCTTTATTCTTTATGTTTCTTGGACTGAAAACAAATTAAAAATCCGATATTATATTTTCATATATTAAAACTCACGTTAAGAAATATTCCACAGTAATATTGTTGTCCCTTCAACAAGCGAATTAACAATTTCCTGCGGGGCTTACCCATTGACAAGCTCCACGCTAGCGTCAGTTTTTACTTAACCGTAAACGGTCTGCTCTTCGGAGAAGAATAGCTTCAAAGGACGGGTATCAGAGTTATTCGAGACGATCGTGGTAGGAAAACACGACTTGTTTCCTCCCCTCTCGTGTCAATTTTATTTTAGATTCCTTCCTCTTCACACTATTGATTTTGTTTTGCTGTTCCACACGGCTATACGCACTATTCCATCACCATTTTCCAACATTCCCCATGTTCCTGTTATGAAGCAGCTTTTTCGATGTACTTGCCCCCATATATATAGTGTTTCACTACCACTAGATGCAGCACTCTTCAGACGTAAAACTCTTCTATATCGGCTCCTTAGGTGACAACCACTGAAAGCATTAAGAAGTTTTCTACGTTGCAAGTAGCAAGTATTTTCAACCTATCCTATATTATCGAGAAACGCCGTGAAGTGTGCGGTAGAAAGAAGAAATCGTCACCGGCATAGTAAAAAAATTAAAAAATATGTTTTTTTCTACTGGTAAAATCCATAGATTTTCAAGAAGGAAGTAGTAATAAAACACCATTTTTTTCAATATATGAGAAAAACACCGATATAAACGAGTGAATTAGGTTTAACAAGGGTCTTATGTCCATGAAATTGGCATTTCGCCTCGCCTTGCACTTCTGCTAAGGATGACATGATGTGAGCATAAATTCAATGCCTGGCATTCACAATCATGCAAAATACTGTAATTATGATACACATAACATGGGAAAATGGTAAATCAGGATGCTTTTTCGATGTTTAGCATGTAACTTCACGAAAGCCAAGTCACCCACTATATATGCCTATGCACTCCCACCCTTTGCGTTCCCTCTTCGCCCTAAATATTCTCTTTCCCAAAATTCGCCTCCCCGAACACAGACTGTGAGCTTTAAAAACATGCAATAGAATGAATAACAGGCTGGATCTTCTCATGCCCAGCATTTTCTTTCGGCATACTCAGTTTCTCCAGAGCATTTAATTTCATTGCTTCATGCCTTCGGAAAATTCACAGTCACTGGATCACGAAGGGCTTGCTCTTGGGGAAGTGTTTTAATAAATAAACTAATAATATCAATGGCTTTTGTGGTAACTATAAGCAAAAGAAGAAAGTTAGGTTTATCTTTTACTTCTGGGTTTAAGAAACACCCAAACCCTCCCCACCCTTGGTGTGTCAGTGGGATGGTAGTTATATTTGTTTAACCTATATAATTACTTGCCTGCGGCTGCTAACACACTTGCATTATTTTTCAAGGGACCTGCAGGAGTTATAATAGCGGTAGAGGGGAAACATTGCCTTCACAAGGTTATTATATTTCGCCAGTGTTTCATAAGACACATGGAGGAAGAGCAGAAAAAAACTATTTACGGAATACTTATTATTCGTGCAAACAGCCTGGTAGTTAAAAAACAATGAATTACAGAAGATATTTTTAGAACTAATTTGCACAAATCTTTTGTCAGTGTAGCCACCCCATTAAACTGTAGTGGACGTAATGTGAAGAGCAAGTATCAGTGTAACCGCAGCAAAAGGAGCAACAAATCCCGTGGTGAGGTGAGGAGGGTTCAAGAGTTCGGGGAACATGTTTCCCTTACCTCCCAAAATCAAGTGTGTTGCCTGCTGCTGTTACTTCCATGACTCCACCCACACACTCTCTCTCAACCATTACCTCTCCCCCATACCACCCATATCGCTGAAATATTTATTCAATACTAAATTCATCTCCTTGCACCACTATAGCAATATTTTTCTAGGCACCTCTGGAACTATTATCCTCAAACAACCAAATCATAAACAATATCTAATGAAATATATACTCTGATTACTCCTTTATTCGCATTCCCTAATCTCAATGTTCTTTCCCGAACTCTTTTTGTAATTTCCCCTTGCCCCCACGATGATCCGTCCTTGACCCCAGAGATGGTATGTACCTTTGTGACGTTATTGCCAATACCAAACATTTAGAAATGTTTCCTGACTCTGAATTAGCAAGATGAAGGTTAAATGAAGTGATGACATAGTGATCCCGGCCTAACTTAGTCTACGTCTCGAAAATAGCCACAGGGAAGTCTGTCGTCGAAGAATCGTTTCGTTTAGTTTCAGCTATAAAAGGGATCATATCTAAAACGGTTTACTCAAAGAAATATTTTCCATTGTCAGTTAAGACGGGCAACACAGAAAGAGAAATCGGGATTTGATTAGCATGCAGCCATGTACATAGGAAAATACAATTCGCATCTAAAATGCAGTCATATGCAGGAAAATAAATTTCTTCCTAAAGTCTAAAAATGAAGTTTGAATGACCAAAAAGCTACTGTAAAAAAGAGGAAAGACTTGCATTTGTGACTAAAGTTTCCGGTCTCAACTGAAGAAACATTTGTTTCCGTTGTGGTGAGTGATTTTAGCGGATCACAAAGGTTTATGGATTCAATGTATAACAGGCATGAATTTGTGTTTCAGACTGTTTAAGTGCTAATATTTTACGTAGTATACCTATTATTATGATGATTGTATATTTTACGCATGCAAAATATTATTCTATGTACAAAGTTTTAATGTATTTTCATGGACATAATGCAGAGAATGCTTAAGATACAAACTAAAATAGTTGTATACCAACGTACGTAATGTTAAAGTAAACTTTTCCAAACTTTTTGTGAAGTTTAGTTCCGTAAATTAAATCACTAAGCGTTGATCTGTAATTCTTTCATGACTAACGAAGAAACGAAGTAAAATAATCAAATAGCAACGACTCCCTCAGCTTAAGTGCTACCCCTCGTTCACTCCACAGAGTTTTGGATACCACTCCATCTACTTCGAGAGTATCTGTTCACAATGAACACTTTCCCCACTCATTCTACTGTAAATGAATGGGAGGTGTGGGGAGAAAGGATTGGTAGCTACGGTCCTTCCTTATCAGGATCCGGGCTTCAATACATGATTTTGGAAAGCCCTAAAAAACAATTAGGGTCATACACTAAATCCACAATGGGTTTAATTTTTAGTTAAATCTAGGAAGCTTTAACTTGCACTCTATATTTCTGAGTAGGTGATCACCCAGTGACGACAGCGGGATTTTCCCATTTTTAATGACGTGGGAATACCACCGCAGCCAAAAGTGGCGATAAGTAATAACCGACAAATGGAGTCAATCAGCAAAGAAAACGTCCCCTTATCTCAAACTTTTGCGAAATAGTCTAAAGATTGAAGGAATATGTTTATTTATTCCGATCGCCCCCGCCATCCCGGCCAAGTTATTCACTTTTCAAATGCACCATGAACGACGCAACGCTCCGCAGGTGAGATGAATCACCAAGCCTCGGATTCTCTCCAGCGTCGGCAGGGGTCGAGAAAAAATACTCCCTATCAGGGTATTTTGAGGCGCTAAAAGCGGTGACACGAGGCCAAGCAGATGGGAAGGGTCTCCCTTGCCCTGAAAGCCACAACGCGTCAGGAGGCTTCATTTCATTGAAGTATGGTTCGAGTGGCCATTGAATTAACAGTAAGTGTACCCTGCATGGTCTAAAAACTAAAATGTAGTAAGATCAAATGCCTAAGCGCATTCGGGCGTTTAAATAAAAAATATACAAAAATCTACCCCTTATATGCAAAACCAATGGTCTACGGGTCGCAGTTAGTTTAAATTATAAATTTTCAGATCGCGAACGATTTATTAAAAATACCTAAAAGGTGTTTAACGTGAAGATTTTAAATACGGTAATTTTCCGATGACAGTGTGAGGGTACGTTTTCACGCGGGGAATATGAAATATGCAAGTTTTGCAATGAACGCAATAAAGTTTGCACCAGTTTCCTTAATGCGGCCCACAGGCTCAGGAGATATCTTTCGTGCGGACAGCTGATAAATATAGGTCGAGCACCTACGACCTAAACCAAGCCCTGATAGCCTCCATAAAGGCAAACGGAAGAAGACGACGACAAAAGATAAGGTGCATAATTATTGAATGTGTAAGATTTTATTTTATATTGCGCGTGCGAAAAAATAAGTTGGTTCGAAAGTTAATTTTTATTGATTAATCCGGGTGTCTCAAACGGCTTAGCTCGGTCAGATTTTTTCCAGAATAAATTTTCAAAGGACCTCTCTATAATACCCGAATAAAGACGTTTATCTATCTATCTATCTCTATTTTTCAAAACTATTACATTTAATTTCCTACCGCAATAGTTTTTGGAAAACCCGGTGAAACACCTTATATGCATTCGAATATGAGCTAAAAAGAATTTCAAGTCTTCCTATGACTTTTAAAAATGAGAAATAACTCTATACCTATTATTTTTCAGCTCTCGAGGGAATTAAAAATGAATGAACAACAGTTAAACAACTCAACAAGTAGCAGCACGTTTGGAATGAGTTTGAGTCCTCAGCCATCGACCCGTTCCTCTTTACCACTCCATTCGGTCCACGGTTTCGTAAGAGAATCGTCGTTTAACCTAAACTTGCAACTTTGATGGCAGAATACTCATTTCCTACGGTTTCGAAACCAGTCATCGGAAGTAGCCATAATTCCCTAGTGTGTGAACACACCTAAATAGGTGTATTGCATACGCTATGAGCGGTGAGTGCATTCACAGAAATTTATCATTATATCTCGACCACAGATAGATTTCTGATAGCGAAGCTGCACCTGAATGCACGGAGCGATAAGTGATTTCAAAATGCAAGTCGAGGTCTTCGACCTAACCCGGAGGAAGTCAAGGGAAGTTTCTAGTTTGACGGACGCGATGAATCTGCGGCAAGGCGGGTAAGAACCAGATAAGACTAGTTTAATTAGGTCAACGTGAGAATCGGCGAACGGAACACAAGTGACGACAGGGAGATTTTTCTGACGGATCTGATATCGTGTGCAAAGTCGCCGACACGTGCCTCGTAGAGAGTTATCGGGAGCACCGTACTATTTTTCAACATTCAATCGCATTTATACTCATTTAAAACTCCAATGATATTGTAGACCAGATATAGCTAAATGAGACTACCTTGATTTCCATTATCAAAATACAAGGGCAACAAAATCTAATTTTGTTTTTCTTTGAGTTCACGATTTTAGACCTTCGCTCCAATTATTCCCTCAATCCCGGGAAAAAAAGATCCGGCACGAGCACCCAAAAATTTCCCCAGTGAAGTGAAGCAGGTTCTTAACTATTATTATTTAGAACCTAGTGTTTTTTTCACCCATCCTCAGGAGTTTGCGACTTTGCCCAGCTAACGCCTATCATTCTGCAAAAAAAAACTCCACACTATTTCCCTACATGACTTTCCATATCGCCAGTTTTTCTTATTCTCGTCAGTGAACGGTACTTCTCCAGAAAAGGGGCTGGCGGGGGGTCAAAATTCTTCACCCTGTACAATAAAGCTTCTATTCTGTAACCTCAAAGGCAACCTCAGGGTAGGATTGGCACTTTGACAGTGACCTTGAAAACGTATAAGGCACGGCGCCATTACTTCATTATAGTACCTACATGGAATGTAAGATTTCCTTATTGGTTTTAGTCATTCATAAAAAGTTCTCGCTAGTTACAAGTAACAACGGGCAAAAGTGATGAAACCATATTCTTATGTAACATCACGGGAGGATAAAAGAAAATACCCCGTACGTCCAATCAGTATATCTGGTACAACTGTACAATTTTCAATAACTCATGTAGCTGGGAAAATATTGAAATCAACACTTCCAACTCGTTTAACGAAATTTTATTTGAAGAAAATACATGCATCGCTCTCTCTGCCAAATAAACCTAAGCCTACAACCACAATAGTGTAATCTGTACCATTAATAACAAGCAAAATAATTTAAAGCAAATATTTGTTTTTGAAGAATAAAGATAGACTGTTATTTGGACAAAGAATTCTAATGTTCTTGTCATTTACTCTCATTTATTGGGATTTTTTTATTAAAATGCAACCATTTATATTTACTTCAATCTCTCATGTCGCCCTTCATGACCCATTTCAATACGATTACCGAATTTGTTTGGAACGACAACAGGTCTCCATGGCGCAAGTCTACATAAATGGCTTGAAATTCTCGTTTGGACATTTTTTTTTGCTATACACACAAAGAGTTAGAGGTGAGAACACGTTAACGAATACGAATCTTCCAACTTTTATTAGTATTTTAATCCAAGAACGAAGAGAGTAGAGCGTTATTTTTGTATTTCATGAAAAAAAAATTAATCAGCAAAGGACGGTAAATATTTTGCATATTAAATAAATTTTATAAAATAAAAACGTTGTTTCGCCAAACCTCGGGCGTCTACGTCAAAGTTACTTGTTTTATGTACAGAAGAAGTGCCCATAAACAATCCTTGTAAGTTCTATTTCCATATCTTAGGTCGATTGTTCCACCTATTATTTTTTATCCGTCTCCAACGTTAATTAATAGGCTAAAAAATAACTTATTGAAGTTTTAGATTCAAACTCAAGACATCTAGAGGTCAGGTCACATTTTTCCCGGTGGTTTCTGATTGGATTCTACACATCCTGAAAATTTCTTGCGGACCTTCTAGAATTACCTTAGGATATTGAGGCAGTCAGTCATTGAGTACGTACTAGAGTGACAACCATCCTATAAAATAATAGGCATGTGCTTACAACCAACTCCAACTGCCGTGCTCCATGTGCTTACAGTTTGCGAGCGGAATTCGATAAAATGTAATAACAATGCAAAAGAATGTAGCATCTATCTAAAAAATCAATTGGATTCCAACAATATAATAATCAATTAGATAAATATTTACTTCACTTAAATCACTTAATTAGTGATTTCACACCCGTTACATGATGATGCATGTAGCTTTCGGTGGTACCGCTGGATCGTTGTAAGTTTTTGTGTGAATACGGAAGGAAATACCGAATTATTTGAGTGTGAGATGTGAGAACATATATTTAGCTAATTACTCCAAAATCAATTAGAATGAAAAAGAAAAGAATTTTCTTGGGAATTATATAATTATTCAAAAATTAATCAGAATGAAAAAGGAAATAGTTATCTGGGGAATTACGAATGCATTCTCCGAAATAGTAAGCGTACAATATTCAAACACATGCAATCATGGGATTCTGGCAGTAAGCTTTAGGAATTTATCCTATTCTTCATGGCATTCAAAACTCCTTAAATTTCCTTTCACAATTAATTAATTTGGAATCGATCAATCAATTAATTTTGGAAATTAAAATAAATGCATTTTTTAAATATTTTTTAAATATTTTATCTACCAAATTACAACTACAAAGATTCATATGAAGAGTGCGAAAATTATCGATTTCTTGGACAACACATAAAGGCAATGGTATAATATGCGTCAAACGTTAATGTGCATTTGTTTTCATTTGTTCATGCATCCAGGCTATCATTAGTTAAAACCATGTGATACTGTGATGTTACGATGTTTGCGAACTTTGCAGAGATAATGGCAAATAGATGATGAAAGGCATACACGCTGCTTAGAGCCACCATGCACCGATGCAAAAGTTCACTATTCATCGAAAATAGTTAATAATGATTGCATCTGGGCATAAGAGTATCGCATTACCCATTTTAGAAGGTGCCGAATCAGCCGGGAAAGACAAAGGATCACCATGGCGGCCGATATATGAAAGCGAAAAAAAACACTCAAAATTTGTGTTTGAACAAACCCTTTGTTAAATGTCGTGAGGTAAGTTAGAAAAATTGTTCAGAATAAGAGTTTACATCAATTGTTTCACATAATAGCCCAAGCATGAAGTCACTGAAGTGATGTCTTCGTATGCTAATGAGTGAAAGACAATAGTTCTACGCATGGCGGAAAACCGTTGGACACATTAATCTAATGGAAACAACTTTGGTAGTGGTTTCATAAAACACAGGGCTTCTGTATGGAAACCTAATGTTGTAAACTACGTGAAAATGTACAATTCATGAAAGTTTCAGCGCGTTATATTCATCCACTTGTTTTGCAAGACCTTTCGGAATATCCTTCAGTGTTAATCAAATGGAAAATTTTGGAGTTCAAAGCATCAAACCCGGGACACTTAAGAGTGAGGTGAGGTTTTTTCTGGGGTTTTTTTTACGGGGTCTGAAATTTTCAGCCAAAAGGCCCAAAAATGTTCAGTGCGAATTTGATTCCCATATTGTCGTTAACGCTAATCCTTTATATAATAGATGCACACACATGATTATGAATTCGACCTATTAAAAGGAAATAAACACTAATTTAAAAATCACCTTAACATAATTTAAGCGTAAAAAATAAAACAAATTGTATTTTTTATACAGCCTCTACATTGCATTGTATGCATTTGGTTCGCAATTTTTCCGTTTCTCTTAGAACAACCACGAACGAACCTCGATGCACAATATTTCAGCACATAAGACCCCTCTTCATCACATACGCCTGGATGAGGGGTCATCTGGGGTCATATGGACCGTTCCGCCGCCGTCCCCCTGGAGAGACTTCCGCTAGAGAAAAGGGTTTTCAGGATTGTCCTTCGATGGCAGAGGTCATATCACACCGCAAATCTCCAATCCAAGAAGCCTTACAAATGGCAACACATTATAAATCCCGTTGGCGGAATTCCAGCCCGTGACCTCAGTTCTACCGGCCGCGTTAGCGCAACGGGCAACGTGCTTAAGTACGCATTATGATTGACCAATTTCGAAAAAGAAAGTCGGCCGTCTGAGAATAGTTCATTCGGAAGCGGGCAATCGAGCCTATTGGTGCCCGAGAATGGAGAAATATGCAGTTAGGAGTAAGAGTTAAATCAGTGTCGCCTAACGTAGGAGGGCAGCGCTCAGGTCACATGGGTCCGCCGTTCGTCACCGCAGATTGTTTGCCCGCTCCACGAGGAGGAAACCGGCAGGTGGTGCCACTTGCGCCACCGGGGATGGGTCAGCGTTTCCCTTGCCCTTATTCCCGAAATTTGGAAATGTCACCGGGCCATTACGTCAATCGGTGATAATCGGGGGAAAAAAACAACTCTGAGTTTTTAATTCAAGTTTAAAGTTTGCCAATTTAAATTTTTTAAATATGGCTGCGCGGGAAATTCAAATCTGGGGGGGGGGAACATTTCACCCGTTTTTTTGTCAAGGTGTGTTCACAAATCTGCAAAGAGCGACGATAATCACGGTGGCAGAGTAGTAGTGTCGGAATACTCATCTTGAAGCGTAGATATTCACAAAAATCGTCTAAAGTATCAGAAAAATGAAAAGAATGAGGAGACACATTAGTTTAATGCGGTTAATAGGAAATAAAGTTCGAGAGAAAAATAAAATCAACGCATCAAGAAGACATCTCCTTGCCTCGCAGTCGGAGAGGTTCATCAACGCGGAGGTAAGTTTTGTGATGGCGGCGAATGTGCCCGGGGCATATGTCTGATCAATATCGGCAGAACGGAAAAATATTTCCGTAATTTTATCTCAAAATTTCTTTGATTCTCAACATCTTCCCCTCAGGTTTCCTCAATTCTCAGAGAATAAGCACTCAATTTTATAATTTTGAAAAAAAGTATTGTTTTCATCTCACACAGAAGACAGCTCACACTCAAACCAAGCTTTAAATGTACCTGGTCGTCGTCCAAAACTTTATGAGCCGTTTTAGAAACCCTGGGCTCGGTCTCGAATTTTGATCGTTTTGAATATGACAGTTTGTCTCGGATAGGTTACCCGTGTGAAGGGCCATTATCGTAGCACAGCCCGACGACCTCGCATACGCACTTCGCCGCTCATGACGCGCGGAACTCTGAGGCAAACAAGTGGAATCGTTATCGCTAATTAACGCTGAATTAACACACGGAGGCGTAAAAGGTCTCCGTGCCGGGCGACACCAGGACGAAGAAGGGGAGTGATTGGCATTGGCCAATCAACGGTCCGCACGCTTTTCGATTGTCGTACCCGCCGCTCACGACGTCGCGGGTCTTCCACCGGGTGCCCACTTGCCCCAGGAGCCCTTATATGTGGCTGGGATGGACATTACAGTCAGTTTAGGTGGACAGCGCCTTACCCCCTTAATGTGTGCGATTCATCCAGTGGTTCTCAAATGTCTTTAACCACGAATTAAATCAGAGTGCGTAAATGATTCAATTTTAAAATATAATTTTAATTTGTTCCTTCGCCGCTTCATTTTTACGTACGAGGCACAGCCATGGTAAAATATGATTCATTTTCGTAGCTTAAAAAGTCAGCAACAATAAATTGAAATCCTGTCTGATAAACTGAAATCACAATGTACTATGCGAATGTGTACATTATTTAGTGTTCATATTTTACGCTATTTCTTGAAAAATGGAGCAAAGAAAAATTTAAAGAGAATTAAAAGGACAAGAGCCTGACAATGCAATTGGTTAGCGAAGGCAACTGGCGTATATTTCTACTACACAAGCTGCTGTAATTTTAACATTATCATCAAAGATAATCTACCAACTAAAAGTAGATTTTGGACCGTCGCTAAATCTTATCCAGTAATACAGTCATATCTATGTTTTGCGCAAACCCCTTCTTGCTTGCACAAAATCATCTCCCTCTTGACCGTACATTCCGCAACCCTTCATTCCATCTAAAACCTTTATTTCCTTCCTTTCTCATCCTCGCTCACAAAACGTTTTTCCTTCTATTACGACCTTCAACATCCCACTGCCGCTCGGTATCTACCGGCGACAGGCTAAAGTGTACTTCAAAGAGATGGAAAATAATAAAGGTTTATGCCATGAAAGCAATAGACCGCAAAAAAGACATGACGGTGAACGGTGCCATAAAAAGAAAAGTACCTTTGCACACCAGTTTAGAAGCAGTTTGCAGCCGTATAAAAAATAAACGAGCCCTCTTTGAGAACGCATTTAAGAGCACCGATTTAGTTTTGGGAACAGAAACCTGGCTTCCTGAGGATATCGAAGATAGTGAAGCATTTCCACCGGGCTATAAGATATACAGATAGGACCGACATAGCAGGTTCGGTGGTTGGAGCTATTATAGAAGTAGAGACCCATCTTAGTAGCATTTCACCAACTTTCAATTGTATTGTAGACATAAGTGGAAAGCGTATGGTGTAGCATAAAAGTACGATAACAAAGAAATATACATTTTTGTTCTTTATACTGACCACCCGATCCTAATACATATGTAACAAACGTTCTAGACACTAAGATAACGGTTCTCTCTTCCAAGCAAAACACCATATAGCAATGACTATCGGGGGACGGGGTCTTGAATATACCACCAATCCTTGGGGCACACAGTCTTGACGTAAACCCCGAAACCGAAAGGTTGCAGTACAACACTCAAAGGGTTCCCGGACCACTCATTAAGTATTTAACAAACCAACGAGAGGAAATAGAATTTTAGAACTTTTAGCTCTCAGCCACGCTGAATTTATGACTCATTGATGTGAATGACGGTATAAGTGATAAAAAGGCCATGGTCTTCGGCGGACTTGAAACAACGGTAAAAACCATAAATGCAACTTTAAGGCAAATGGATATTAACTTTAAAAGTATTGCCAGAATTTTTAGAAAACACAAGTAAAGAAGACTTCTTCTTCAATTAAAGGCTCGGCCTTGTCGCTGCAACCAAATGGTCCTTTTTTCTGCTGCTCTCTCGAGTTTTAGGTGACTTTTGCTCTCCCTCAATTACTGTGCCTTGTTCAAATACTCTAGCCTTGGTCTTCCTTTTTTATTCTACTTCACCGAACGCCTTCTCGAAGCACACAAACACATTATATTCTGTATTCTTTTCTATCAACGTTATCATCATTGCAATCGTATCACGCGCAGAGAAAACTGATTCCCTTTCTAAACCAAATTCTCCCTTTTTTAAACTAAAACTGATCTTCGCCTAAGTAGCTGTTTGCACCCATTCTCTAGGCGTCTGATGAGAATTCTCAGAACTACCTTCGCTTCGTGTGAAATTAAACTGATAGTCCTCACACACACTGCCGATGTCCACTCTTTTTGGGAAGAGGATCAAAATAGATCTAAGGATTTCTTACGTCTTATCATCTCAAATGTTTTCCTCATTGGTACTCGGTGTATCGAAGAGAAAGTGTTTGAAAGTGTAGCTTCCTCATATGCGTCTGCTGCTGGTGAATTTGTGTTAATCTCTCTTTATCGCTCACCAACAATCGATTTGTATCTTTTTGTCAAAAAATTGGACGAGCTTCTTCTTTCATTGTACAAGTGAGACGGAATATTAGTATTAACTGGTGACTTTAATTGTGACTTTACCAATCCGCATCAAGTCACTGATCTGGTACATGTGTTTGATTCATATCGTTTAAAGTGTCTAGTGAATAGTCCCACTCGAGTAACAGGCACATCAAGTACGCAACTAGACAATTTAATAAATAACTATGTTCTACTACTAAGTGTAAACCCTCAGTAGTAGAACATGGTTTATCAGACCACTGTATGTTAGAAACAATATTTAGTCTTGACTCAAGAACCAATCCTGATGTTTACTACGACAGGAAATTTTGTTCACAAATTAATGTGGACCAATTAAAAAATTTAATGACATTGGAAAACTGGGGAGAAATCTTGGTCACCTAAGGATATTCCACGGATTCCAGTTTCATTTATTTTTATTCTTAATTTTGTTCTTTATTTGAATGCGCATTTCCCACTACAAGAGTTAAGAAACTTAATAAGAATTGACCAAAGAATCCATGATTGACCCCTCAAATAATTGAACTTTCTAGAGTTGTCAAAAAGAAAGCGCTTCAGACAAAATT
>LYUA01000362.1:331923-342097 GCA_002093875.1 Calopteryx splendens
ACTGTAGGGGTGTGCCCATCAGAAACCTACCTTAACCGGTAGATTACCATTAAATAGAGATAATTTGTCACTGACATTCAAGCAACATAATTTTGACTGTGCATATCTGATTTGGAAGCATCCCTTGCCACATATTATATTGGTGGCTTTAAGGGTACCATCCAGATATAGATGAAGTCTCTCGATGAAAATTAAGCTTAGTGAAATCATAATGAAAATAGTCCATTCCTGCCCAATTTACAGCAGAATAAATATTTCATATAAGATAAAGTAATTTTAAGTATCTTTAATTTATTCAATGAACTGAGTTTACTTTTACTTGGGCATTCGAATTCCAGCCTAGGGTCCTGTACAGACTTGCTGGGTAGTGAGAAAAAAAGGATGCATATAAACTGGAGTTAAAACCTATCGTGAAGGTCGGATTTGAGGGTATTATTATATTTCATTATCGCTCATAATTGGGTTGAAAATGGTAATCCTTGTCACTATTGTTAGGCAAGATAATCAATTTAGAAAAAAACAACGAAGGCAGGCACCGGGATAGAAGACTAGTTGGGTGACTATTCACAAATCACAAAATGTGTCAGCATTAACACATTTTATGCTGGGTAAATACGTCGGTGGCTAACGCAGCTGCCAGGTTTTTGAATAAAGCGATCTTCCTCTAATGCATCGAATTTTAATTTCGATATCTTTGGTGTTTTAGTTTCCAACACGGTCAGGAGAGAGTTGAAGGACTATTTAAGATTTATGACTGACCTCAGAGGAGGGGGTGGGATTCGGGATCAGGAAATGATTCATTTGTTTTACCCTTTAAATTTAAAAACCAGGAGAAAATGAAATTCACAGTTGCATTTCGCATTAGAGTACAAATGAAGATGTTAATAATGCAATCAGCCAGAATGTTCAGTGTAGTAGCAGCATTTTTAGCCGTTATCTGGAATTAGGCGCGAGGTTGGAAGTAAAAAAGTATTAGTACAGCGGTCGCCGTGTAATTTCCTAGCTTTGGGTATCTTTTCCGAATTCTGGAAGAATTCATGGGGGGGCTCCCCTCTTTGTGAACGTCGCCCTCTCCCGTGATGCTACACGCGTGGGCAGACGCATTTTGGATGGCGCTCACTTTCCGACATAGAAAACAATAATGTTTTTGACCTCTAAAAATAATTGGTGAGATATAAGTATCCATAAGTTCGGTGATCCTCCAACGCATGTTTCTCTTCGCGTTTTTGAGATACTGTCGTTCGCCGTTCGCACCCGTCCAGAGGTGCCGGGAGCCATCCACCGACTAACAGAAGTTGATACTAATTTATTGTTAAAGTAAGAACAAGAATATAGTGAAATACTAACATTGTCAGACCTGTAGCCACTACCACGACTGTCGTTTTCCCCGGGCAGAACGTGTTAATTGACCCGAAAAGGAATGTTTCTTGCGATCTCCACTTAATTTTGGAATGGTTCATTCAACATGCGTTTGACGTGGATTTAAAAAAGGAGATAAATATATATCTTATCCACCCAAAGTATGGATCAGCTTCCTTGGAAAATACTTTCATACGTATGCCATTAAAAACACAAAACCAAAGGTATACAGTGATTAAATAATTATTTAATTGGTAAACTGTACTGTATGTGTAATTGTAACTGGTATTTGGCAGTTAAAAGTCGATTTTCCCACTTTCGGAGATGGTACTTTTCTTCGATGGTAACAGTAGGTATGTTAAAAATTTTTGGAAAATGTCCTCCTGCTTCTGGTTAATATCTTGAAGTACGAGGTCATTCAATAACGTCTTACCCGTTTCGAAATATAATCTAAACAATTCATCTCCTGGGAATTTTCTTTTAGTTTGTGTAACACATATATTTACTCGTTTTCCCACATGATCACCGCCGATGTTCAAACATTTGTCTTGGCGTGTCACCAATGTACATATCCCTTCCTGATAGTCCTCTCCCGCTAGTTTCTGCAACCAGTTTGTCACCCTAAGTTTAACCACATTGTCACCTGTCAGTGTTGGCCTCCCAAAAATGTTTCAAAGCGTAAAAACAAGTGAAAGTCACTGGGAGCTAAGCCCGGGCCGCACGGGGGATGGCCAAAAACTTCCCACTCAAAGTGGTCCAACAAGTTTTTGGTCTGCTTCGCCCGATGAGAACGAGTGTTGTCGCGGAGGAGCTCCACATCCTTACTCAATAATCCGCGCCGCTTGTTTTGGATGACTCTTCGCAGATTCCATAATCTTTAACAATATGCAACTGTATTGATTGTTGCATTACGGGACATGGTGTCAACCTAGAGGGGACCTCACTGTCCGGCGGGAGAGGATTATCGAGGAGGAATCGAAAAATTGGTGATAAGCTAAGAAATATGTTTGGACATAGGCGGTGGTTGTGTGGGTAAATGAGTAATTGCAAAAGTATCAGACGAAATAAAAAGATCACCTAAAGATGACTTGCGTAGCTTCTATTTCAAAACGAGTAGATTTTCCTCGATGGCCTTCGTAATTTCAAACTATCTCTGGGAAGTAATTTATTACTCGGAGGTTCTTGTAAGCCGTTCTGATAATCACAGTTTTCCCACTCCTGTACGGGAGCAATGCCGTTGGTGCAGCTTTATAGGACGGTAAACAACCTAATTGTGATTTCATTGGAGAAGTCCGCTACGGATCGCCAGCAGGTCTTGGACCTTGGAGAGTGTAGCTTTCTTGGTAGGTTCGTCGCTTTCCTTACGGGTTCCGACTCCTTTCATAATGTTTTCTCTTTCGTGATCAGAAAGACAACTCTCAAACAGGAAGGACCCCATAAGCCCTGAGGCTCAGGCACAATAAACAGTTCAAGGACCTCTTGTGAGGTGCTCTTTCGTTACGGTCGTGTTAATGTTCTCATATTTAATGAGCGTTTTTGTTTTGACGTCTAGCAGCAACCCTCGTCTCCCCCGCACCACTCGCCTCAAGCGCATTTGAACCAGCAACTTCTCAACAGAGAGTTACGCGTGCAAGAGAAGGGAATCCCCCACCTCCGCGTGCAGGACACCTCCTATCCACGCCACCCACCCCCCTCTCCTCCTTTCCCTTCCCCTCTCACCCTCCCTTTCCACCCCCACCTGCAATGGGTGTGTATTCCGTGACTTCTGTACATTTCCCACCTGATGATGTTACTATGCATTGAAACCGGTCCTGAATAAACAGTATTGTTTTTGTGGAACATTGAAATTTATTTATCTAAGTGTAATTAATGAAGAAGTTCCACACGGTAGAGCCAAGTACGATTTATTATCACTTAAAAATTAATTATAAACCGAAGTACGGTAAATTCAATGATGGCAACACTGCTAGGTGTTTCTTTTAAAACGCAAAAATGTCGGAATAAATAACTGATGAGATTATTTTCATAAGTATGATTTATTTCATTTCGCTACATTTTACTCTCAATGAAATTTAATTTTCAGGTTTAGAAGAAGATCTCATTGAGAGATCTGGAATAGTTTAAAATATTTTATCGTCCAACCTTCAGATTAATACTCAAAATTTCGGTTCGGCTGTTATTGAGTCTGCTATACATCCAAAAGGTGAGCTGTCAGGGGAAGCACATGAGTCGCGAAACAAAGACTTGAGAAAATACCAAGAACATCACGCCAGGACGACCAGGCTCCATACAAATTAAGATATTTTCCGAGAGTTCTTATGAGCTCAGACCGTATTTAATAAACATTTGGTACTACACACACAAAACTCCGTGGACTAGAAAACTTGCCCCAAGAGGTCCGTAACCTCTTAAAAGAATTCGAGAATTCAGTGTACGAGGACGAGGCGTGATTCATACAACATGGATATAGTAGGTATGCAAATATGATATGTCTATTAAACAAATTTAAATACGTAGGTACTCGTGTAATAGTTGCTTTCATTTTATATTTTGTTTCTTGGCTTTGCAAGGTTGGATGTTATATTGTTTTTAGCTAATACGTTAACTTAATAATGACCTCCATCACCACCTCTTATTTTGAATTAAAACCCTCCCATAATATTAAGAGATATAATAACCACATTTTTATTATTGTATTTAAATCTATATAGGTTTTTTTATAAGTTTTCCCTTACAAAACTAAAATATTTAAACCAAATGGAGTATTTAATAAATACAATTTACCATACTGCAGATTTGAATGCGCCGGTGCAACGACTGATTATTAGCGTTCTTCGATGCATATCTCGCATTCAGAGTTTTTGAAAACACTTATTTTCCTCGATATCTTCCCAATGCGTTGCTTTTCGATACAAACAACTGTAAAATTGAACTCACTGTAACGAAAAATCACCTAGATGAAATTTTCGTAACAGTTGCAAATTTGACTTAAGTCGGTGTTTTTCGGGATACGGGCCACTGTGCGGCGGCCCTCAGCTTACAATGACCTTATCGCCTGGAAATTTGTATTTACAGTTTGAACGTACTTGGGTCCCCTGGGGGCACGGATGCCAGAAAGTGACCATACTTGAACACATGAATTCATATATCACATCGATTATTTTTGGAGGTCAAAGAGATTACAGTTTTCGGTTTCGAAAAGCCACAATAATGTATATTCAGCAATTAAATAGATGATGATTATGTATACCAAATTCAACAAAAAAAACGTCAAGCACAAGAATAACGTGTTCCCCGATATGAACTTCGCCTTCTCAACCTTGTTCTAAATATTTCCCCAGACGCCCTCTCGAGTTCCCCCCGGCCAAGTGCGAAGAGTGAATAATCCGGTCTGTGCCACCAAATGATCGGTCGTCACAAGGGAACACCGGTTTCAACTGGATAGCATTGGATCCGGATATAATACTGAAATGGAGGTTGGTGTAACACAGGGACCGCAGCGTCAAAGATATGTTTCGAATCCCCCCCTCCTTTGGAATTCCTCCTCTCGAACCGTTAAAAACATCCGCGAAATCTCGCGCGCGCACCTCCCACACCGCTGCAAAAATTAGCACGATCCCAGACGGTGTTATCAATGATCACACTGGATGCAACACATCACCCACTGTTGTGCAATTACTCGCACAGGACACTCGAAACCGATACGCAAGATGATCTCTTCCAAAAGGTTTGGGGCAAAACAAAACGGATTATAAACAGTCTACAGAGAAGTCGTAAGTCCTTGAAGTAAGCAAGCATCGAGCCGGCCTAGTTAATAGTAGATTATGATTGGGGAGATTCCTTAATATTGGCACACACGTCAAGAACCATATTTCTGAATGTATGAAGATAATTTCCAAAGTGACGCCGATGCATGTGGAGAAATTCCACCTCACCAGCAAGGTACCAATTACCTTCACGCGGAATATCTCAAGATGTACGCAAAAACGGATAAAATACTTATTTCATCATATATTACTTCAACTTTCAATTTAAGAGTACACTTTCGCGGAAACCGAGTTTTTTTAATTTCGATACGTGGAGCCTAATTTATAACATATTAAATTTGCATACGCATTCTTTCGGATTTCTCGTGAAGTTTTTCCAGCAGGAGGAATCTAACTGGTCTACCACAAAAATAATATTTTGAAAAATAATTTCGCTGGGAAGAGGATCAGGTAGGGTGGCGGGTGGGAATGTGGTTCGTTTCCAGGGTGTTCAGCCAACCGAGGGTCCGGGATTGTGCAATGCTCCGGAGAACACTAGTTCTGCTTGAGGAGACAATAAGAGTAAGTAAAGGGTTGTTAATGCATGGATATATGTACAGAGTATGTTTTATGCATAAATGAGACCTTTGTAGTGATCGTGAGAAGAAGGCGAAATTGTTACAATTTTTTACCCAATTTGTAGGGGATAATTATGTTGGTCTTTTCATTGTTACAGATTTCAAACAATAGAAATAGGAATATTCAAAGAGGAGTAATGAGATTTTATATCTATTGATGCGGGAGAATATTTCACCTATTAATTCTGCCTACTCAAATTCTTCGATGTCGTGTCGTGTTTCCACGATTTGCTCCCAGCCAAAAGTAATCAAGTATGAAAGTGCCCCATTTGAGATTCTAGTTATTATTCCGGCTTTTCTTTTCAATATTTGAGGGTATCTGGATTTTATAGACTGCTTTCTCCAATAAACTAGTAAAAAATATTGCATCATCCTAAAAGATTATGACAAATCTAAAGATTAATAATTGAACTTCATCTAATTAATGAATTACAAACTTCTCCGATGGACTCAAAATGCATACTACACAGTCTGAATGCGCCTAATCTACTGTGAAAAAGCACCTTCCCTCAGCTTCTCTTATTTCACTATTTAAAAATTCTATACCAACCACATATTAGCATATAACCCCCCCCCCACTCTCCTTCAACAGCGCATATGAACTTAGATATAGGCTGTCCCACTTCCTATGTATCCTTCGATATAAACAATATCACGGTCGTAGAAATAAAAATGTACCGTCTTGGCATAATAACATTGGATATTAGAAGAATATTACATTTTAATGGATTTCGGAAATATCGCCCGAATCAAAAATTATTATTTTCAGAGGTGATTATGGATTGACGGTTTTCAAAATTATATCTTCCGAAGGAGATGTATGGGAGGAGGCGTGCGAACCGGGGGTCAAATCAGTGGCTTCAAATCAGATTCTAGTGGCAGGGGTGTATCGTGAGATTCGATTCATCGGTCCCTCTCAATTCTTAAATCGTCCGGGTCGACATCCGCCAAATATCTGAATGATGCCTACATTGTCGCGTGCACCCCACAACGGCCACACCCCCACACTCGAAGCGCTCGCCGCACCGCGGAAATGCATAACCCATCAGCTCTTCCCGCTCCCCGATACAACAACACCCGCATTTTTGGGAATCCTTTGACCCAGGGCGCCATCGGCTCCGAGCAGCACTCCCGGGAGACCCTCGAACGGCAAGAGGCGCCTGCCACACACGCCCCTCCCGTGGCGGGACAGCCGTCTCCTCCCTTATCGCCTGCCAGACAACGCCCGAGGAGCGACATTCCCCGAGGTGGAGTGAAGTGGCGCCCGCATTACTCGCGCGGACCCCCATAGGCGCTCGGGACGCCGGGACGGCGCCGGTTCCGCCTCCTCGGAGTGAAGTAAATCAATCGATTGCTTTCGATCGTGCAAAACGTGTCGCATTTCACGGAACATTATGCATCCACTGCTTAAAATGCGTGCAGCAACTCGGTGAAGAGTCTCCTACCGATGGTGGCCGTGATACCTCGTGATATATTCTCTGCTTCTCCGTTCTCACCTTCACATTTTTTTTCATCGCTCGCATGGCAGCTCTGCTCTTTCGGGATTCTTTGTCCGAGTCCAATGTTTACGAAATTCTAGGACCCAAAACATCAAACATATTTTCTTTACTCTCGTTGAAGAAATTGAGCATTATAGAGAATACGAGCATTAAAGAATACGAAGTCTCGTCTATGGATTTCAGTGTCGATCTCAAACTTTTGGGCTTTAACTTTCATTGAGCTACCGATTCGTGGACTCGAGTGTATATTTTTCTCCAAGTTTAGTTGATTAATATTTATGTAGTAAACATCACATTTTTTCTCTTGCTCCGTACCAGGGTTAGCTCCTCGGATATTCCACTAGCTGTTATTCTAAATTAGAGGCCATGGATTTCATCTCTCCGCGGTTTATGTGGGCAGTGCATCCTGAAGACGTTTGCTAAAGGAAGGCTATGCATGTTGTGAAATGATACGATCCGTGAACAAAACAAATACCATTTTTGCTTTTCCGATGAACGCTTGTTTAAAGGCATGGATAAGGGATCTAAAGATAAGATATAATTTAGCGGCAAATGTTCGTTTAATAATACTCTTAGAGCGAAAACTGCCATAGAATGAAAGAGGGCTAAAATTTTTTAGATAGAACATGCTATTTTCATTAACGAGAATGTAATCCGTAAAAGTATACTGTTCAAATAAGTAAAAATTTGGTTTAAATATTATTGAACCTCACACCACACTATTCTCACAGTATATTCACACCACGTAAATGCGAGAGAAGGGGTTATTCCACAGATATGCACTATGTAGTAGGAATATTATTAAGCTTAAAAACTAGTAAAGCATTCTATTATCCATAAGATGAAAGTAGATTGAGTTACAAATAGTATTACACGTACTATATTAATAAAGGGATTAGTGCTCTATTGTTTTACGCCGTTTTTAATAGCGGAAACAATAAAATTATAAATACCTATAAAAATGGCTATAGAATAACTACTAATTATTCCCTAAACGACTTTTAATACTGCCATCCTAGTTTGCAATGCACGCAGAAATAATGACATTTCATGTCCGTTCTGCAGTCTACATCCCTGAGCACATATTTAGGATTCAACCTAGCAAAGCACATAAGGATTATTATTTGTATTTAATACCGTCAGAAAAGTATAATGGGTCAAAAATGAAATTTACCGTAAAATTTCATAATCGGTCTGTGATTTATTCCCAAAAATATGCCTCTTACAGTATAAAATTAAGCTGGAGAAATATCATAAACATTAAGAATGTTGCTTGTAGCAACGTGGTTCGTGCTAAGGAATGTCAACGTTTTCCAACTGACTCTGACCCTCAAAACGCCTCACCGTGTCTGTATTGTCCTCAAAAGACGCGCATCAACAATGCCGCCAGAAAACGCCGTGCAATGCATTTGTAGCAGGAGTCATTTACCCATCCACTGTGGGCGTGGATTCCCTTAGAGTTTTCTGATACCTTGTAACCCCACCCAATCACTCGGCCAAGGAAGAAGAAAAGAGGAAATGCTTGCGAAAGGCGTTTTTTGTCAAGGAGTAAAACTCAATTAAAAAATTTACGTACCAGTTTATTAGATAATAAAATTTACACTTTAGTAATTTAGATTTTTGAGGATAAAAGTTGAGTACTGCCACCCGTTATCCCATGCATATATTACCCAATTCGTGCTTGATTGTCACTGAACACTTATTTTGACTGACACTTGAAATGACGCAACTCTTGACTAGGCTTTTGGGACTATGGGAATTATTTAACCTTTGGAATGTGACTCCCACCCTCAATCTTCATAAGGTACAGTTACACAGTTAATAAAATTACACCTATTTTTAATTTCAATAATGCCTATCTCTTTACAAATCTAATTACCCCATGCTACACTCGCATTAGCTCTGAAATAAAGCCTCGAAGAGATTCGATACATCAGTAATATATCCTAATTGAGGTCTAAGAAGGAAAAATTACAACGCTCCTTGGGTTAACACTCCAATATTTGGGGATGATTTCCTCTTCCCCAAAAATTCAGTAGCGCCTGAATCATCCAATACAATTCCAATGAGTCGCACCAGCCTGGGAATTGTATTTAGGCTCTTTGCTAGAGCAAGTATGCCTTTGCGACTCAACAATTTATGCCACGCACAAAAAAATTGTTAAATGAGAATCTGATTCCAAAACGCGATCGTAGAATGTCTCCAATTGCACACCAATGGAGGCACAAATTCATCACCTCATCAGCCATCCATCTGGGAACAAAGGAGCTCTTCAGCTACAACTCAGTTCTACTACTTCATATAAGACAAGCGATCATGCATGCCTTTTTTCAACATTTATTCATCTATCTACGCGGGTTTTTGTATTCGTTCAAATCCCGGAAACTGCGGATTTCAATTACTCAGCCTGGAGAACTGGATAGCATTCGGAAATCTTGGACCCTGGTGAGTTAATTTCCGGTTACAGGAAACAATAGAAAAAATCATCCGTACTAGGAGAGAGAATAGAGGATGAAATGGATAACTTAAGAAGACTTAAGAAGAAGAATAAGTGAGACTAAAAGAATTTGGATTGATAGGAAATATTTTAGAAGTCCACAAGATCAAAAAGAAGAAGAAGGAGCAGTCCAAAACCTACCTCTCCGAATTATGCTACATATCATAATAAAAGTTAAGATCGACGCCGTATTTCTCTCTTTCATCTTTCCTCCACACCATATCAAATGCCAAATTACCTTTTCAATATCTAAGGCAAAAACGTGGTGCTTGAACTTGGACATATGAGTGTCGTGATCATGCAATTAGTGGCGTGGTAGTCCAGTTGTTAGAGCGCTGGGCTGATAACCGGATGGTAGGGGTTCGATTCTTGGTGATGACTCTTTGCACCCTCAACTTCACCCAAGCTGTGTACCATTTTTCGGGTACCAGGTCA
>LYUA01000362.1:460750-474332 GCA_002093875.1 Calopteryx splendens
GTGTTACAATGAATCTTATCGTATTACTACATTGAGTTTCCAACGATGAATCTTATCGTATTCCTATAGGAAACTTTTCTATATCCTCTCCCACCCGAACCGGATTAAAATGCAAAATTACTGTCTCAAATGGTTGGAGGTGTTCTTACGGACTGGGAGCATCGTAGAAAAGGGAGAAGGTTTGCAGGAAGCGTTGTGATTGTTTATTCTTATATTAAGGTGCGTGGCACATTGTAAATGTAGTTTTTTCACGACCAAACTAGTTTTGTAGCCGTTATTGACGTAGTCACGTAGTGGCCGTTCCGCCTAAAAACTTAATTCGGAAAGCGTTAGCAACTTTGTGGAATGACTTGCTGGACAACATCGACATACCTATTTTTTTATTCAGGCATTAAATTATCCTCACGTTTTGTATGAAAGATTTGCTTCTCCAATATGAAGCGCACGGGCCTAGTTTTGATTTAGTCGAGGATTACCCCCGAAGAGGAAATCATTGTTTTTCATATTTATAATGAAGAAGTAATTTGCTGTGGATGATTTATTTGTAATAGTATAAATCTTTTTCCTCGGAAAACGCATAATCCATCAAGAACCCCTATTTTTGTTGATTTTGGGGGGTATGTGTTATCAAATGAAAGACCTAAAGGAGCGTATTCATGTCTCGACAGGACTACACACAATGTGCGATATCATAACCAATAAGTGTGTAATGATACGCTCACTATCGGTGAAGACATTTAAGTAAAGAAATATTCACTTCCTGATGCATGGGAACTGTGAGCCTAAGAATAAATTCTACCAGTCCGAGGATATTATGGACCAAACCGTATGTATCTTCCTTGACCTGAAAGAGTAATTTTACGAGAAGTAAGGAGAATACTTGATTATAATTAATTCACTATATCAAGCAATATATTTACAGTACTTATTAACAAGCCTCTACTTTCGGTTAAATGAATTCATCATCAAAGGACTAAATGCAATTTTCCGAGAAAATACATATTATGCTCAGCGAAAAATAAATTACTATTTAAATAATCTTAGGGAATAAATATAATAAGTTCAGTGTCATTGAGATTGGTGTAAATGACCTATTAAATATTACTTCCGCCGTATCATCTAGAGCAGATCTCTCCTCTCTCTCGCTCATCAAATCAGTTTCTGGGTCTCTCACGGCGATTTCTCGCATAACAGGACCACTATGCTACGTACGTTTTGCGCCCACGAGCCACACACCCAGAACCGCATTGCCCTGCTCGAAATCAGAGTGTGGGATTAATATCCGCGGATTAAGTCAGGCGGAGAAATGATAGCTCCTGATGAATTTGAAACCCTCGCCGAGCTAAGTCAATTATTTTTCACTCCCAATGACCGCAAAGGATCCGTTGGCGAAATTTAACCAAACGAAATCAGGGAATTTGACCAGTCGTGGGTCGACAGTATAAATAAAATCGAGACTACCCTCTCTGCGCTGAAAGTCTGTCGCAATTTTGAGGGAGTCTAACTTAAGCGAAAATTTATCCCAAGCAAAGATTCTCGTGACCGGAGACTCGAGCTCGTACTGCGAAGCCATGGTAAAATTTTATACTGTAACCTAATAAAATCGGTCGGTCTATTCGGCCGCTATTGTTCAAAATCCTCCGTTTGGTACGGTCCACCGTCGGTGTAATAAGTGGATGCTCAACGATAGATGCTTCAAAAACATCTTCGCGAGAAGAAAACGACATTATTTAATATTTCCATGGGGTTTATGTCTGAAGCTTAATTATTTTTCTCAGAAATAATGTCACTTCTCTATAAAATAATAACAGGATTGGGGTGGTCACCTTGGAGAGAGGAAATACAATTTTTGTTTTAGAATGTTTAAACATTCTGATTTATTTTCAATTGCTCATTTTAATTTTGTTTAACTTTGATCCTTATTAATTTGAAAAAATCCCCAGTTAGTTGGGCTGGCCCATTTTTCCCCTTCTCAACGATTACTCCTTAAACTCAGAACCTAAAACAGGAAAAATGGAAAATAATAACATATCATTGACAAATGTTATCGTTTATTTTCGACCTCATAACCTCAAAATCATTTAACTGATGTCCTATGCAAAATCATACGATAAATTATTCTTCAAACTTAATGGCATTTGATGAGAAAATGCGCAGACCTTGAAAATAACCATACTTGCCAAGGTTGACTCATTTTCGCTTCATTCCTAAAGCTATTAACTCGATGAAGTATTATTTAATAATTCCAGCCTTCGCTCTTTGACAATTATCTCGCCGGCTATAGCTTATAATTTAATTTCCCTCCGATCCAAATCGATATTTGCGGCATATGTGACAATAGAATTTCTCAAAGCTGTCACGATGACGCATTCAAATATTTCTCTTCCCCGCTCTTTGCCAGCTTATCTTTCGACGCGCCAAGATAACTTTGCAGGAGTGACAGAAAATCGCTGATCACGGCCTGAGATTCGCTCCGGTTCGCAAACTTGTAATCAAACAATATGTCACAACGCCATTCCCCTTCTCAGCGTTGCTTCCCTTGTCATGCATAGTCGCGAGGTAGAGAGATAAACAGATTTATCGGGGCGGAATCAAGACATTTGGTCCCATTCCTTCATTGAATCGTTTGTCATAATTTACTGGGCATAACAGTGAGATGATACAAGGAATGGTGTATACAGGATTATATAGAAGTAATATATTAATCAAAACTAAATGCAATAAATATCCACAGAATAGAGATAGCTGGAACGAACACGTAAGTGGTTGTGTGACTCGGGAAGTTAGGGCGCGCCAGGAGTTCAGGCTTGGTCGCCGTTCGTAAACAACATTAAGAACCACGTAAAGAGGTGAAGCGGGGTGTCTGGGACGTGCGGGAGGAAGGAAGGATCATGGAATACGTCACGTGCCACTCCGATAAGACCCTAGGGTGCCCGGCGAATCTAAATTTTCTCCTGAGTTTTCCCTGACTTTCTATTTCATTTTTCGCGCTTTTGCGTGGTAATTTTTTACACAAATGAGTTCGATTTTTCAGAAAGAAATATCCAAGGAAAATGCATATTTACGTGGGAGATGTGTAATAGAGCGAGAAAGTTATTTCATATCAGTTTTGTTGAAAAATAAAATACGGATATTTACGGACTGAGGGACGCCAAAACTATACTCAACACAATTAAGAAATTAGATGCAATTAGATTCGAGCGTAATCACTCTAAATTAATAACATTTAGGGGTTATTAGGGAATGAAAGGGACGGCGATTACGAAAAGGTAGTCAAGGTGACCATACATTCTCGAGCCAACACTGTAATCAATCTGAAGGGTGCCTTAATAGGTCAAGGTAGAGCTCACCTCGTCCTAAGCCTATAGGGCTTGTGGAAATCGCATCCACAGGGTAACTGGGGGGGATTCCTTTCCCTGCGCCGCCTCTGCATTCCCAGGGCGATCGAGGGGGAGAAAACCACAGAGCTTGTGGAAAGCTGAGGGCCAGAGCCACAAGGATTCGAACCTGGGCCCGACGGCCAGTTTTCCAACGCTCTACACACTAGGCCACCATGACCCTTTACATTCTCGATTAGCTTTAGCCTGTCCCAGAAAGCATGTGCGGAAATTCATTTTTTTATACCCACCTATTCTCTTCGATTGCCCATGTGTATGAAAAGAAATTAACTGGAAAGATGGTTTCTCTCGCCCAAAGGACGGAACTTAAAACTATGGGAAACATTCAATTCAGGCAATAAGTTAAGTTAATGCGAAAGATAAGTTGAATGATAGCGGCATAATATGTGGTCCTATCGAAATCCTCGGTTCAGAGTGCATTGGCCAGGATTAAATATGTACTCAGGACCTACTTTATGCATTCCATTCACTGCAAACTTATGCCTCGGAAAATAAGATGAACGGCGCTGGCGTAAGGCTGAGGGCGGGAGCGAGGCTGGGTGGATCTCCGTGGAATTCCACGAATCCGCCGCGGCGAGGCTTCGTAGGTTTAGGCCATCGGGCAATCCTTGAACCATTTTGAACCATCTTTGTGGACTACTAGTATTTTCATGCCTAGTCATACAAATGCAAATCACCATCCCGTTAGTCTCAAGCCCTGTTACCGACTGCTCAGCCTGGAAAAGGTAGAATCAATTCTTGACAATTACCCAATGAAATATCTGCCTCTCCTAACACCTCTTCCATGCTCGTTCACACGTGATCTGCCCGCCTGATTATCAAAGCGGTCTCCTCTCGCACCGACACATTGCTGCGAAACAGGGAATATTTGGCGGAATATTCAAATTCTCGACAACTTTAGGAAGCACCTCTTATTCTTCGCTGATCCGCTTTTCCAACGGTCCATGCATCTGACCCATAGAGAGTGCTATTCTCCAAACAAACGTTTTGACGTGCCGCTTCCTTGTTTACAACCAAATGTTCTTTGAGCATGGTAGTCGCCGCTTTTTTTATGAAAGCCTTCTTATCTTGAGCTGTTCTTTCCTTGATGTCTTTTGAACTCCCATGTTATACAGCTGCCGAGGAAGGTGAATGATTCCACTTCCCCTGGTCCCTCTCCTCGATTTGCGATATATGTCATCAATTTCTACCTTCCGCGTACTAGGATGTTAGTTTCCTTCGTGTTAACTCCCATATTATATACCTGAAGAACTTGATCCATGATGCTTAGTTAGTTGCTTAGAGGTCCTCTCCCTTTACTGCTACAACTGCAATGTCATCTGCGGACAGGAGCACGTTAATCTATTCGCCATTCTCCTTGATTCCTTTGATAGAAATCCTTCCTTTCTTCTGCATATTTTATTCCCTCTTTCAGCTGTATACTGATTAACACTGGGTAGAGGTTGCATCCTTGTTTAACTCCTTTATTTATTTTAGCTTTGATTTTTCTTGTCTTTCATTCGCATTGTTGTGACTTGATCTTTTAGAGGTTATACATTATTCTTCTGCCGTTGTAATCCATCCCAAGTGTTTCCTGTACATGAACATCTTGTTCCGTTCTACCTTATCAAAGGTGTTCTCCAAGTCCACGAATGCCAGATATGACGGCTTATTGGTATATTTTCTTCAGTCATTACCCCTAAGCTGAGTACGGCCTGCCTTGCTCCTCAGTTTTTCTCGAATCCAAAGTGATATTCCAAGAGGTTTTCTTCTATCTTTCCTTCTACTTTTCGGCTGATAATCCACATCGGTGTTTAGGATGAATGTGACACTAGGTAAGCTCTAAGTTCTGTGTTCTTCGCAATTCTCTATCCTTGCTTTCTTCGGTGTTTTAATAATTATACTCTTCTCGGAGTACTCTGGTAGTCTTTTACTGTTGAAGCTGTCTTTGGTTACTACAAATAGGATATCTTTCGCTTTTCCCAAGGGTATTATTGATAATTTCTCCGTTCATTTGATCAAATCTGGCACCTTTTTGTTCTTTGCACAGCTTTGTTGAATTTCCTTCTCAGTATCTCCGGGCCCCGATCATCTTTCTGTACCTCGATTTCGTCATTCAATAAGTCATCTTCCAGGTTGGTTGGACCTTGATAGAGTTCTCCGATGTATTTTCTGTGTCTTTACCTTCTATTAGCATCTTTCTACTCGAATTTCTGACGTTATTGGATTTTGTTTTCCTTTCTCCGAAGTCAATCTTCATTAGTTTGTAATCCTTTTCGGTGTGGCCATTCTTTATATTGTCATTGATTTATTTGCAGCAGCTTTCTATACACTCTTCCTTGGCTTTCTTATACCCCTGTATTATTTAGCTTCGTAATTTCTTACACAGGACTTCCTTACTTTCATTTCTTCGGTTTTTGGATTTTCTTCTTTCCTCTATGAGACCGCCTGGTTTTCTCTGTATTACCCACGAGTTTTTTTTACCTGCGACCACTTTCATGGTCTTCTTCAACTTTTCCCACCTTCTATGCCAGTCTTCTTCACTTCTTTTTCCATCGACGGTCGTGGTGAACCTTTCTCTTTCTTGTTTTTCCTCCAGAGCATGTCTCGTCCTAATGGATACAAATTTACTGATTCCCATCCCACGATTTCTCCACGCAATAGCAATTGTAAATTATAAATGATAGTCTAACGGCTATGGTACGTTTTTGATGAACACGACTGGTACACGGCTAACACGACGCTAAAATTACGACAACCTACTCCACATTAACTTATTCTTCGGTTCCGCATACATTGTGTCTCCCTTCATTCCGCCCAACATGCCTAATCTTTACCTCCCTCTGCCTCGCTTACCCAACATTTTTTCTCTAGGTCAGTCTTAGAGCCTCCAACTTATGCTTGCCCTCTTGCCTCAAAGACCAAGATTCCATGCCTATCACACTGATTCTATAGTGCTCCTCAATGACTGTAATCCAATGGATGATAGGATAACTAGTTTCATCTTCCGCAAATATGACTTGATCAGTTCCTCACCTTCTTCCATTCCTACTTTGAGTCATTCCCGTGCCTCCCTAACCATTTTATCAACGTATGACGTACGTTGAAAACCACGGGTGATTAGAATTTGAGATGCTGATTAATACTGATCTAATGAAGTCCTCTGGAAACATTCCACCCGAATACCTGCTGCGAATGACCCCATTGAAACTCTTTATTCCATGTTTATCAATGCTCTTAGGTAATTCTGCCCCTAATTCCTCTACCTATATGTACCTAGGCTTTTTCGTTTTAATTTCATTTAATGCCTTTTCCACCTCGCAGTTTAATAAGTCTGGACCTACGGTATTCTCTTCGGTATCATATTCCCTTTCTATGTCTAAATTTACTGTCCTTATAATTTTATATCGTTCTTCTATACATTCTTTCCATCTTGCTTGAATCTCGTCTGCTTCAGTTAATACCTTTTCTGCCGAATCTCTGATAGTGTGCATGGATTTTCGTTTCTGGCTTCCTGATAATGATTTCACTTGCCTGTACAGCGCACCCATTTCCTTCCGTCTCAGTAAACTCTCCATGACCTCGCATTGTTCTTACTACCACTTTTCTTTCGCCTTATTTTAATATTTACCTCTCTGTACTTCCTTCATCCCAATTTCGTTCTTACGTTCTTCAATTCCCATCTTTCGTCTACCTTCCTAATCATCTCTTCTGCAATCAATGGTTTCCTCATTCTTTTTCTTTTTACCATTCCATTTATTTCGCTTGCAGCCTCCGTTAGCCCTTCATTGATTTGTTCCCACTTTTCTTCTACTTTGCCTATCCCCTTGTTCACACTCAGAATTCTCTGAACAGCTATCTGGTACTCCTTTCTTTTCGTCCCAATGAATGCTTCTGCATTGCATTTTTTCATCCTCCTGCCCATTTCTATCCTCTTAAATTTTACACTACAATTCATGAGCACTAAATTATGGTCTGAATCCGCTCTCGGGAAACTGTGAATTTTCCTCGTGCACTTACGTCTATTGCGGCGTGTTAACCAGGTATTATTCATAATTAACCATTCCTTCTGCAAAATTCTCTTTCTTTCCACGGTCATTCCTTATTCCAAAACCGTGGACCCCGGCCTCGCTCCCATCTTTCCCTTCGCCAACACCGCGTTTCAGTCCTCCATCAATATCAAGAGTTTTCCTCCAGGAATACCCTCAATTATTTCCTCTAGTTGGCCGTGTACACTGTTTACTCTTCTTCCCTATGATTACTTGCATGACCGGCTGTGGCAATGGCCTTGCCTCCCCCGTTGCCGGGCATTATACCTGCCCTTGAGGGCTGGGACACGTAGTTGCCAGGTGTCGTTTTCATATTTGTGTCCATAATATTTTCTTGGGTAGAATAATTGAGGTGGTTTCCGACTAAAGTGTTTTTAACGGGACACCATCACTTTACATGGCCGCCCCACTAGGGTCAGACACCTCCGCAGCCACCTCTCCACCAGACGCTTCGTGGACTTCCTTTCTATGGCACCTACCCTTCGACCTATCTGAATGGTATGAGTGGCCCTACCCGGAACAATTATCATTGCTCCCGCCAGTTACGCTCTAGGGGTCATCAGAGCATGTACGCTCTTGCACCCCATCAAGTTGTAGTCCTCGAGGAGGGGATGAGACATATTCGTAAAAAATCGTTTTTAACTCTTTGCCCTCTGGTAAAAAAAATGAAATTTTGTCTGCTCTCCCTTGGTGGAAATATTTTTTTCGGCAGAGGAAGAGACTACACATAAAATATCTTAGACAAGTGGGAATTTACCCAACACTGCACAGATTTGGAAGCTCCAGTCCCTTGTTTTTGGAAATATCACAATGACTTGTATCAAACCATTTTCTCAATGATTGATGCCATAAGATCATAAAAAACATCAAGAGTAATACAGTATTTATCCTGGAAATAATATAATTTCTCATTTTATGTCCATCTGTCCCACACATTTTATGTCCATCCCACATATTATGTATAAGTGTGTGCTTCTCTTAGTTTCAATGAAATAATCAAGAGTGTAATATTTTGTATCAGTAGCTGATTTTCCTTAGATTTTTAACAATTGGCCATCAGTAAGTACTAATCAAATGATTCAGTTTTATCTAGATATAAACAAACCAAACTAGGGATATTGATAGTTAAACTAATACTGATTTGCCAACAGTTATTGCTCAATCAGTGCAAAAGAGAACATATATCTGAAGCTTTGCCATTCCCAAAGAGTCAATTATCTTACAAAGCCTTGTGGATTGTTACTAAATATTTCCAATTTCAAAATAATCAATTGCTGTCATAAAAAAATTTCCAATTGAAATAAATAAGCATACACGGCCCAGCCCAATTCTTTACTTATAATTTTATATTGAACACTGTTTTTCACAGGGAAATCATTAATATTGATTTTTTTTCTTTTCAGCCTACACTAAAAAATGGATCTGGACGTAGATTATCACGTACAAGTTGAGCGACGGGTTTATCAACAAGAGAAGCTACATGAAGACTTTCACTATGAAAAGCCAAAAATACCATGTAAGAATCATTTATAAGAAATGTGTGGAACTGCTAAAAGTGTGCTAAATATTCTCCAGTGATACAAATTCCAATTGCTCAATTTCACCTCATTGCTCATCTAGAATAAATATTGAGTGCCTCTATTGTGGGCATCAAATGAATTCATTGAGATCCACCTCTTGTAAGGATTGTCATTTCAATTCAACATCTCTTTAAGGGATGGGAAGTTCCCCCAAAGGAGCAAATCCCTGGATGCACCCTTCTGTCATCCCTCTTTCCCTGAGAGTGCCTATGACAGTGCCTTAATACTTTGATGTATAATTGAAAATTATATATATATAAGCACTGAACCTAACTGATTAGAACTCTTAAATTACGCATGGCATATGTTATGAATATTCACTATTTAACCCAATTCGTTTTTTGTAGCAAATGCTAGTGATATAAATGTATTGTTTTAATTTTCATTTCAGTTAAAAAGAAGTGCAAAGATGCTTTTGGTGATGTCTCCGTTTGGGGCACCATAAAGAAAACGGTTCCTGTTTTAACATGGCTCCCAAGGTACAATTGGAAAGAAGATTTTTTATCTGACGTTATTTCTGGTTCTACTGTCGCTGTCATGCACATTCCACAAGGTAATATGCAGAAAATTTCCTTCCTTAATGGGTTGAGAGAGGAAAATTATTTTTAACCCTTTCCAGGCCACATTTTTTTCCTAATCCTTGTAGTCTGGTCCATAATAGTAACAATATAAAATAAAGCAATTAACTAAGCAAAGTGAATGCAGTTTTGATAAATGCTGATAGATGGCATATTCATTTTTAAAAAAACCCAAATGGCACATTATTTAAACATGTGGAGTGGAGCTCGATGTTGGACTGGAAGGGGTTAAATTTAAAATAATGAGAGAACTTCAACAATATAATACCCCATGTTACTATCGTTATTGTTATGTAAAACTGCTCAGAAAATAAAAGCAGATCATAATTAAAAAATTACGGGTATTCCAACAATGAAAATATTTACCCTGAGACTCTGCTGAACTTACATTTTGGATGTGAGATTTGTAGCGACACAACCTTTAGCTTATTCCCAAGAGGCCACTTAGTATGAGTAACTGATGATCAAGGAATACATTAAATGCCAAGATCTCCATCAGCTAATGACATTCAATTTTGCATAGCCTGAATTTTTAAAAGTAAAATTAAGAGTCCCCTAAATGCTTACTTTTGGTTAAATGTAAAATGTCTAATTGTCCTTTCTAACTTTCATAAGTCACTCAGAATACAAATTTTAAAGATGCAACCTAAGGACACAAAAATATTCCCTAAATTTGGTATAAAACGTATTAGTTGTCTTGCAGTAAAACAAACCCCATGTACTGAGTAAAAGTATGTCATGAGAGACAAAAAACTCATATAATACTAACAACTGCCATATGATTTGAACCCAACACTTCTTTCTTATTGTACAGGAAATTTCAGTTTTTAATTGCCAATTTTTTAAGTGTTTGAAGAAGAATTTGGACGACATGAAATCAGTCTTAACTTCATTTTGGAATGATATGTATAGGGTTTTGTAAAAAAATTACACAACCTAACTCACATGCTTGTAATGAATATATATCTTTTAATCTTGATGATTGTGAATGAGTAATTATCTAATAATATTCTTTCTATTTCCAGGAATGGGTTATGCTCTCTTAGGAGGCGTCCCTGCAATTACTGGCATCTATATGGCACTGTTTCCAGTTTTTATATATTTTATATTTGGAACCTCTCGACATATATCTATGGGTAAGAGGAGTGAAAAAAATAATTTTTTTTTCAAATCTTCAGGTCTAAGAAAGAAAGCAGCTTGTGGGTGGGTCATTATCAATCCCACCAAGTTTTAAAATGGTGCCATGAGTACCTAATTAATTTTTGGCCATCTATGTCATATGCCCATCCTTGGTTAGGAGGCATGCAGACAACAGTTGAAAAACATTTGCTGATGTTTTTCATTAAAATAAAAACTGTTATTGTCAGACAATTGAAATTTTTGTCTAAAAAAATTATGGCTAACAATCATATGGATATTTGGTTCCCTAGAGCTAAAAGTAGTGTAAATTTTTAAAAACCAAAATACATGTAAATTTGACAGGAACTTTCTGGTGCTGAAGTTGAAAGAATCCTTGGGAGCATATGGGTTAGCCTCCATCATTTATTTCTCTAAGCATTATTATGTAGTCCAAGTAATTATCGGAAATCTCTAGGAGGGTATAACTTTGAAACTGATGGAACTTAAGCGATAAAAGTTATATCCCAGTGCTAACGGGGTTGTATATTCACGTAAAATTTACCCAAGTACCTATGTCAATATTTAATGGAGGTGAAGATTTTATTGGGGTTCGCCAAATATTCACAGTAGTAACTTGGTAGAATTTTAGCATATATTTTCCAATGTTGTTGGATAAAAATCTACTGCAAGGGAGTAACTTTTTTCAAAAAGCCACAGCAATTTTTATCTTCAAAATCTAAAAAAAATCACTCTTAGGTATATTTATATGAGGATCCCTAAAGAAATATTCTTTCTAATTTAATTTCAAGCAACATTTTGGGGGATTTAAATGAGCTATTTACTTCAAAACACCACGTGAATAATTAAGACTTCTAGATACCAATAAGGTCATAAGATTTACCAAGCAGGTAAAATGACTGCAGTTTTGAAATGTGTAAACCTGAAAAGAAAACATAGTTTCAGGATATGAAAATAGGAAAATATAAATTTGTATGTGCAACAATTTTTGTTAAATATTGGGAAATGAGGAGTGTGGTAGTCCAGTTGCTGGGGCGCTGAACTACTAACTGGAGGGCCCAGGTTTGATTCCGGATTGCCTCTGGGCACCCTCAGCTGTGTACCATATTTCGGGGACCAGGTCATCCTGGGAAATTGCAGGTGGTGCAGGAAAAGGAACTGGCCCTCCTACCCTGTGATGGGTTAATTTCACATTTCATTGGGCTTAGTATTGGGTGAGCTCTAACCTCACCTACCAAACCAACCTTATTGCTGTTTTTTTATTGGGAAAAGATTCATCTATTTTGAAAATCCAACTTTCCATATGATATTTGAAATGAGAGACCACTCAAAACTGCTATCAAGGAATTTCCATGCAAATGAGAAGTAGGTATCTATCCAGATGATTTGGTCTTTATGAGTTCTTGATTTCTTTGTCTAGCATCTCAGGAAGAGTATGATTTATTTTGATTGTAATTTTAATGATAAATCTATTCTAATATAACTGATGATACATCTTAAACTTAGTATTTTTCTTCTATTACAGGAACATTTGCAGTAATTTCTTTAATGGTTGGGAAATCAGTAACCCATTATGCAAATGTTGAAGAAGGAGTTCCTATTCCAGCTAACATGACAGAAATAGCTGTTTCCCCAATGCAAGTGGCCACAGTATTGGCTTTTATGGTTGGAGGGATGCAGGTGAGGAAATATTTCACTGACATGGCAAAGGAATTATTTTCAACTTAAAACATAACTCACAAATTTCCATAAATATAGTGTAATCATTAGTGAAAAGATATCACATGGCACAGTATGACTTTTTTGTATTAAGAAAAAGCTTTCAGATATTTAAAAAATTCAATTTTTATCTTTTATGAAGGTATGCGATTGCCACAATCAAGAGTAACATCAGTAAACAAAATCTTTTTCAAATGACATTTTAACTCTACTTACTCATGCCCATACTATAATTGGAAATATTTTATATGCCACTAAATCAATATTGAAACTTGATATCTGGTTTACACTTGTATGAACTTTTTCACTGTTGCCAAATTTCAGAGATTATTGGATACTTTTTGCTGTTATTTTTCCTTCAAAAGAATAAAAATAGTTTTAACAAAAGTCATAAAATAGTTGGATCATAGAAAATGGAATCAAACCAGGTCAGTTGAAGGCATAATGACATGTACTTTAGCACTCTCTTGGGCCAGATATTTAAATTTTTGACCCGGCTAATTGTTAGGGCTAATATCTAAACTTGTCAGCATGGTTGGAGGAGCAAGGTTGCATAAAATATTTCATAATTTCTTTATTGTTCACTAAAAATTTTCTCTCATTGTGTGTAACTTGATCAGACTTTAATTGTGAGCTAAGAGATTATAAATGAATACAATACATATAATTTATGAAGGTATAGCAAACATGATTTCTGAAACTAAATGAAGATTAATTATATTCTATTTAACTTCAAAATACAACAGGAAATTACACCAGCTTTGAGGTTTCCTAGAAAATAAATTATAGATAGTATGATTATCAAAACAACGTCCATGATGAACGTTATTCATTGGAATGCCCAGTGTTTAACGAATAAAATTGACAAAGTGTCTCTTCTTATTTGATCTTATGATGTAGATGTGTTGCGTGTCGTGGAACATTAGATAAAAAGGGAGGAAATAACCACAGCTGTTATTGATGGTCTTAAGTGTGTCCGTCACTATAGTAGAAAAAGCAGAATCCATGGGGGATCTGCTATATTTGTTGATGATAAATATGATTTTAAAACTATAGAAAGAGTTTCCCTGCTTTCTGAGGAACTAGTGTGTGAGGCTGCCGCAGTTACTTTAACAGCATTAAAGGTTGTTATTTTATCTATT
>LYUA01000362.1:488036-509112 GCA_002093875.1 Calopteryx splendens
TTATATCCTGTGCATTATTGTAACATGATCCTTGGGCAAATAAATTATTATTATTATTATCAGTTCACTCATGCTGCCATTGCACAGCAACATTATTGCAATTAGTGACCCATGAAAGGGAAATGCACAATAAGTGCGCAAAATGGAAAAGTGATGGAAACATTATAACATGTGATCAGTTAGTAAGCTTTTCAAAAATCAAGAGTACCTAAATGATAAAGATAAATCAAAATGGATTGAAGAGGGTGTAAGTTTATGAGGCTGGAATTTTTTTGACATAGGTTGTACAGATAGTATGTAATTGTTTTAGCTGCTCCAACTGCTGAAATTGTTTAATGTTGTAAACAAATAATTATCTCATCTAAAAACATTTAATTTTTATGAAAGTGGTTACGAATGGCAGATACCTTGGGAGAAAAAGCTATTGCAGGCCCGTTTGGTATCTACCTTCTGATGTTAATGGCTGAGTAAATTTCATCTGCAATGGTGCAAAACTAGGATAAAAAATATCCTTGAGTTGATTCACAACTTACAAACAGAAAGGGCTAAAAGTCAACATGTTCTTAAGCCTTCTCAATTCCTAAGTTAGATTATATAACCATAGATAAGGACCACATTCAGGGAGAAATTCCAAACGGGAAAGGTACAACTCTTTTCTTCTCCTTCACTAACCTTGGTTAAAAACAACACAAAACAAACACACCCAATGTCCTACCCTCGTGGACCTGTTATTTCAACATCAAATATATTACCGATGAAAAAAAAACCTGTCTTGCCAGAATTTAAACAAAGATTTCCCTGTTCTGGTCAAGTGCTTTTGCCAGTCAGACTACTGATATGACATCTCTTACTCCAAATTTCCAAGGGCTGTAAAAGCTTGAGATGCGATGAATAATTACTGTATGTAAAATTTCACAAATAATAATAATCTCAAAGCATGCATTGAGACACAATATATGAGCTTGAGGCATTGTTGAATGTACATGTAATGTGCTACTTAAATGAATTCTAAGAAAACTGGAGGAAATGCCATTAAAAATAAGTAAATGTAACATTGTAATCTCTTGCCTCGCCTACCATTGCCATTTCAATCTTCAACTAACGGTTGACCCTTGATGTAAATTAAGCTCCACTATGTATTTTCATTTTAAGTGATTTAGTAGAATGAAATGGCTTTCAATCAATTGAGTTATTATTTCAAGAATTTAAACAAAACGTGGTCAGCTTCACTATATTGAACCAAATTTCTGTGGTTCAAGTAATAATTATAAAAGTTGTCACAGATTCAACAAATATTGAACTACTATAGTTATAAGAAAATAAAGGGCCCAAATTGGTTTTTTTAAGTAATACTGTACATGTTAAATTTCATGATTAAAGCTCTTATTGGTAAAGATAATATTCTCTATCTCTGACAATGCTCTGAATAGGAGTTAACATTAGAAATAAAATGAAAAGCATTTGAATTCCACTCCTCCCAGTCTTTTATGTTAATTTTCTCCTTCAACAAAAACATGTACCGATAAATTTATGAAAAATCAAAATTTATTTCAATGTACACATCAATATACATCAATTGTTTAAGAGCATTTAAGACATTATAAAAGCACATCCTAAATATACAAAGGGAAATGTACATCAACCTTGTCTTAATTCCATCAAAATGAGGTTATTAAGGGAAATGAATAACTTTTCAGTTCACAATGTTAGATTTTAAACATGTTATTTAAGGTCACTTACCTTGAATTGTCTAATTTAACCTCTATTATAGTTTAAAAGATTAATAAAATAACTTTTGAAATCACTTTCAGGAACAGTATATGAAAGGCTGAAGAAATGTGGTGTTATTGGAGATACTGACAAGCCCAGCTTTTCCTTGTACGCAACAGTTCATGATGCTGTGATACATGCACAAACAACATTATTGGATAGAAAGATTGACATCAGAATGTAAAGGAGGAGATTTCATTAGTTGCATTAAATAAAATTTCTCACTTCATTTTTCACAGTAAATATTGTAGATTTGATTCATTTCAATGGTACATGCATATGAATATGTTAACATAAAACTTTGTGATGTCATAAATGCCATATTAAATATATGTTTTTCACACTTTGTTTTTATTCCAAATATAATATACAGCCTTCTGTAAGATTTCCTATGCCTTGTAATACTTATTACCTTTCCAGCAATCTTCTCTGAAAAGATAATTGGTGCTGTTACGTATTTGCTTTGGAAAACATGTACTAAAATATAAATGCTGCCCTCAAACAGAGGCAAAGAGACATTGATAAGGGCACATGATCCTGGATGATAAACCACACCAGTGAAGTTTCTACTTTGAGGGCCAAGCAGGAATTAAAGTATCAAGGTAGACTGATTTCATTCAGTGAATGATTACAGCTTTTGCTGTTAAACAAATTTTCCATTAGTAAATCACAATTTAGAACCCCCAAAATTCACATAGAATGAGGAGTAGAACTTCAAATCTTCTGTAAATCACTTTCATATTCAATTGTAATAACTTGAATTTTAAAATTAGTAATTCTCTACTACCACATCTAATACCAATCACTGATCCTTTCTTTATAAATTGCTTAACAAAAGTACACACACAATGTGTAGAGTAAGAATTAGCCACACAATCTTTTCATCGGTTTGTAAATAAAAATAAGAATTAATTTATGAAACTTGGATATGTCTGCATATTATTGCCAAATTTTTAAAATCAGCCTTGAAATATGAACTTGGCTGAAGAACTTGATTGCATCTCCAAATTCAAAACAGCATTCTTTCTCGCTGAGAAAAAAGGTGTTACTCTACCTGAATGTTCTTCACCCAATAATTTTAAAACAGAAGTGCCTAGGCATAAGTGAGATTTATGCTGCAGAGGAAACAGATAATATAATTTAGAAAGCTGCCAATTTCAAGCAAGATAGGTTTCCTCAGCCTAGAAAGTGAATAGCAGAATTAGTGTTTCTCTATCCCCTCAAATTTGAACCTATGACCAATTCAGACTGGCTTCTAAATTTTCTACAAATGCTTTCTAATTTGAAAGTAACTGTTGAGAATTTAGACTTTAAATCATTGGTCCCAATTTATGCAAAGGCTGATCAAAATCCCTTCTAACCTTAATCACAAACGAATAGGGATTTTACAAAATGGGGGAATAAGTTCAGATGAGGACTACCATATTCTTGTTAAATATCCTCTGACCTGTATATTGACTGGCTAATATATTTATCATGGTCAATTATTTATAACAACTTTTCTAGTTATTAAAATAGTCTTATTAAAAAGGAAATTATGAAAATTCTGGACCCCCATAATTTGGAATGATGTACCCTATGATGAATTTTGAATGTTGACTATTTTTCATTCCATAAGACATGGGTTTAATACACACAAAATCAGTGACATAGCCAGGATATTTTTGTGAGTGGTCCAATCTCCAAGCCCCTAACAATCATAACTAGGGGAATTCCCTAAGCCAGAGTAACAGATTTTTTTATAACAATTACAATGTACACTTACATTAAAGGACATATATGCAGCTTACACATGAGGGTTTTTTTTAGCAAAAGAGAAAATGTCCATGGCTACAAAATCAGCTTCCTGTAACCCAATATTTTACAGGGGAGGGTGTCCAACACCCCTTGATTTCCCCCTAACCCATGAAAACATCCACATAAACAAGTTACAAAACAATAAGCAAGTATTTAACAAGGATGAGCCAAATGAAAGGTAAAGGTTAATTTACTAACTGCATAGTAATATTTTCCCCTGGACATGGAATTTTCAATTTAAGAAACACATACAAAGTCATCAATTAAAAAAGGTGATACTTAGGAATGTTAACAAGTTCACTCTGTACAGAACATAAGAAGGCTTTACAGATACTCCCAATGATATTTACCTTGTCAATGAGCCACATGGCATTTGATTTCCTTAAGACAGTTGACTAGGAGTTAGGATCACAAGCAACTTTCATGTACCTAATCAATCATTCCATATGTATTCAAAAGATTGATATTAATTTCACTTACACGTAAGCCTTCTCATTGTAAAACCATGTAACCACAGTTTTCCAACAAATATTGTTACCCATATGGCTGATTTCACAGAATAATTAATGTGAGGAGAAAGTAGCCGAGCAATTTAAAATAAAGCATTCAAGATGAGAAAATAAAAAGGAAGGAGAGCAGCTCAAAGGATGGCTTAACTAAATCCAACAACACACAGGCAACAAAAATAGATGACTTCCAGTTTTGGAACCCTAATACAAAGCTGTGGATCTGTGTATTCTATCTGCATCCAGTACATAATAATTCCTGAGCTTGCATATATTATGTTACATTAAGTAGCAATGCAGCTTCAAAAAAGAAGCAAAAGGTATGGTAAACCAAGGATTGATAACTAAACCACTTTATAAAAAAAATAATAATTAAAATACATGGATATTAGGTTTTCAGCATTGATTAGTGGTCAGGTATTCATGATCAGGTGCTCCACTGCTTCTCATTTTTTTCTAATTTAAAACTTAGAAGGGGATATCAAGGGGGTTCTAGCTCTTATGAAAAACAAACTCTTCAAAATGTGAAACCAATCTTTAGCCAAAGAATCACAATTTATTTTTCCATCACTGACTATGAATTACCTCCATGCTAACATTGTAACATTACCTTTTGCAAAGTATTTAGTGGCCAAAGTCATAAATAAAATACCCCAATAAATAATGCACCCAATAAAATTCATTCCATTTACACTTAACAACTTGAATGTTAATATCACCTGATTTGATGATTCTACTATCCCATAATGTCATACATTCAAAAAAGAAATGCATTTGTCTTTCTGTAAACTTGTTAGTGACCAATTACTAACTAAAATTACTAACCAATAATCTCTAAAGTTGGTAGTGCTTTAGTTAAACTGCTTAATGCAACTAATCATTATAAAAAAATATGAATCGGTGGTTATAGTGGTATTCACTTGAATATATCCGTATTTAGTTCCATACAAGCATTTCCCCATTAGTACTTTTTGTAAAAAATGATGTGTCAGAACCTATTTATTACTTTTTAAAATTGCAGCAAAAAATTAAGCCATCAATGCAGTATTTCCCACCTACAGTAATTTCTAAAATCTAAAGTCATGGAAAGAATATGCTAGCACATTCCTTTTATAGTCCCTAATTTATTTACTTGCTCATTAGATTCTAAGTGTGGAACCTGTGGAATTTTGGTAAATGTAATCTAATGTTCAAATTTCATCATTAAACAGTTAAAATTTTCACAGTACCTATTCTTTCTACTTTAAATTCATGTTGATAATTATTACATGTAGCATTGAATACCAAATATTTGTGTAATTGGAAGTATCAATTTTTGAATGTTTCTAGAATGTTTTGATATGACAAAAACATAATGGAAAATAGAAATTGGTCAACAACATTTGCTCATGATTCTCAATTTATTAAAATCCAAATGTGTGCATATGCAGTTTGCTCCATGCAAGGAATTACCAGAATTATAAATCTGAATAAAGTTGAATTTCATGGTAGGTAGATACATGGAAGCAAGTAATTCAGTTATTATTCACTTTACTTGATGAACTCAAGATGAATTGAAGTGTGTGTCTACCTCAATTTATGCCATAATGATGGTGACTAATATAATTCTCATGGTATCTAGTTAATGACTCTCAAAAATAGCTGAGATTTATTTATTAATTTACTGCTTCACATTAACCTCTCCAAGTTTGACCTTGGGGAAATTGTCAATTTGCTGAAACAGCTCAATTCTCATCATCATTAGGCCAGGAGTCTTCAGCACCTAATTTTTTTATCACTTAATATACTTAAACTCAATTTTACACATCATGGTATAGAGGGCATTTTCAGAGTGATATCAACTTTTGAATGGCATATATCGAGAGCTTGCAAGATAAAATATGACCTAAATACTTAAAGCCAATTCCTGAGCTCTACTAATTCTTACAACAGAAAAAAGCATTGGCAGGCTTTCACTAATTTTAAGAGTACTGTCAAACCTCATTAGAAAAAACTCCATAGAAAACACACTATATATAAATGAAAAATATATGGTCCTGATTTTCCTACCACATATTACATGCATTCCTGTTCCCCTTTAAATGAACCTCCGTTTAACAAAACTTTACATTTAACACCGAAAAAAGGGCAGTGATAGCAAATGGCTACAAATGAAGAAAATGTCAAAGGATGTCAATTTCATTCTCTATTTCAATGCTTCTGGAATGGTGATAATGAAACCTTTGGTAAAAGTAATAACAATAAAGAAAATACATAAATATTTCTTCTTCTATTTAATGAGCGACACACCACATTGCCGGCCTTGGTGGCGGCGGGCTAACATCCTTGCCTGTCAATCCAAGGGTCGCATGTTCGACTCCCACCTAGGTGAGTTTCCACCACCTAGGGCTTGGGTGCTTGTAATTGTTCCTGTTATGTTCATAGCCTGATGTAAAAGGCTAAATATTTGGCTGTTTTCAGGTTAATGGTAAATAAATAAAAATAAACCCTTGTTCCACATACTGCTTTCTTTCATGAAATCGCCATAAAAAAGAGGGTGTGCAACTCACACGAGTTCAGGTTCTCAGCTCGGTTAACTCGTGCCCTCTCGAAAGGCCCCTGGGAGAGCTAGTCACTCCTCTATCCCACCTCCTGGGCACACCCCTTCAGAGCATTGGGGAGCAAGGCGTATCCCAGTACCTTCCCAAGGTCACACTACCTTTGCTGACCTCCACCTTTGATCAATGCACCATGTTTGCTCACCGACCATCCTTATTACCAACCTTAGTCATTTACGGCATATTTATACCCCCGACCCCCTCTAAAAGAATTCATAAGATACGGCCTCCCCTTCCATTTTAAGTAATTATTGCTGATATCATAGACGTGAAACTTTTTTGAAGAAATAAAGCAAGCACACTTAAGCACCGCATTGTGTACCTAATCACCACATCAACTGTCGCCCCTCAAATTTAATAGTGACCGAAGTAATGCAATAATAAATAGTGAAATTCATATTTCTTAAAGTCCTTGCCTCTTTTATCACCATCGATTTCAACCAGCTTGATCAACTGGTTGGTACTAGCATTTGGCCTGAAAACACAGCATTTAAAAAAATTCAGAATTTATAAAAACTATTAGTATAATAAATCAGCTGACAATAGGGCCCCTCTAGCTATTTGAGGGAAAGAGTTAAAATCTAGTTCTCTTTGGGGAACAATCTGTCTGAATGTAATAAGAATGTTAAGTTATTAGGCTAGAATGTCCCATATTTGAGAAATAAGTAAAATGAACTTGAATTAATCACATGTTCCAGGAACTTTACAGTGTAAAACCAAGCATAGGCTCTGCTCTGTAGAGATTCATTCATTTAAAATCAAGGACTACTCTGTGTGTGCTACTTACTGCCGTAATATGCAAAAAAAATAGGAGACCTGCATCTATCTATCGGAGAAACCATCCCACAAAGCGCTTGACTTGAGGAAATATTGATTGAAAAACACTTTGAAGTTGCTCTCATCATTGTTAAAGAATTAAATCTGATATTTGCCTCCCTGTACAGTTCACCTAGTGGTGACTTTTATTAGGTACTGTGAACAACTGGAAAAATTACATGGGGTTTTTACCACCATTGATCCACCAATTATTATCTGTGGTGATTTCAATACTGACAGGCACTATGACACGGCTAAAAGTCAAGCTCCAAAAGATCTTCTCAGAACCTTTCATTCGGAATGTATTTACATGGAACCAACCAGAATTTCAGCCTTCTGTGACAATGTTATTACTAATTACCATACAGAAAAATAAGACATTAAAATTATATGCCCTGATAAGTCTCTCTGACCATTCTGCAATTCAGTTCAAATTAAATATGATATTTAACCATACAAACTCTAACAGTAGTACCTGAACTCAATTCAGCACATAACAGATGATGGCTTCATCATTATAAAAGATGATTTTCCATTATTATAAATTAACACATGCAGATAATGTCAAAGAGCAATACAAAAAGGCAAAGAGAGAATATTCTATTAATATTGAACAGGCAAAAAGAAAAGCTTCATGTTATTCATAGAGAAGACAGTAAATCCAAATCTGATTGGGATATTGTAAGAGGTACTGTAGGCTCGGAGAAACACAATTTAGAGCATTCTTCAAAAAAAAAAGGATTATGAGCAAAACCCCTCCCAGAGAGCATTGGAGAACACTGTTTAAAAACCTTAATATTATGACAGTATAAAGCTTGGATATATATTTCCAAGTCTCTGTCATGTGAAAGAGCACTTCAAGGACTACTTTCTCTGTGCAGTCAAACACCACTATGACACTAGAGAGAGGAGGTTGCTTGATATCTCCAGTCATAGAAACAGCAAATCACACAAATGCTTTCCACAGGTATTTGTAAGGTAATTTAATGTTCTGCCAATTGCAGTGAGAAATTCTAGAATAACTAGTTTAAATCCACAATGACCAAATGGCTCATGGGAAAATGTAAGGGAATATTTTAAGGGCAGTTTTCATGATGCACAATTTTAGTAATTTAGGCATGTTTGTTATTTACATATTACTTAGTCTTGCATTGTGACTGGGTTTATGCAAATCCAACAATTGGAAAGTTTTGATTGTTATATTAGTTATCATTAATGATATCCTATATTTGCTCTTTGACATCACCTATCATGACAGTAAAAAAACCATTTTACAATCAATAAAGTATCATTATTATTAAACTTTAACGTGGATCCCTCGCAGTAGAAATGTAATGAAATGGCACACTCCAAATGCCCTGCATAATTTAAGGGTAGCTTATAGCATACTCCACCCAACATCTTTCAATAGAGAATAAATTTTCTTGCTTGCTGCAATATGAGCCTCCCAAGATGTTAGATTTTCAAGGTGTTGGCAATGTTTACATAGCAAACTCACAAAAATATGCCTAGTAATTTTAATGAATAGGTGAAAAAGCTATTTTATCTAAATGCTAGATACATACACCAGACAGACTGCATTAATCTCAAATTTTTATTTCTATATACCGTGTAAATTCTTCTCCCACAGGATAGTTTTGATACGACTGTGACAATGGTTTTCCAAATAATTGGCCATAAGCAATATCATTTTTATTGATGACTTGGACACTTTCCTCATAAAATTCTGTTAGCTACCATTAATATTGAAATAAATAAGTAATTTACTTCCATCAAAACATTATTTTTCTGTCAACTGCAGGGTATTTTATCTAAATGATCAAGAATTGGGTGCAAATGGTACTTAAGCTTATACAGTTATTTTAAGCTTGACAATGCCCTTCTATAGCTTCATTAATGACAAATGAAAATCTTCTCTTGTTATAACTTAATAGAATTTCTTCATTTTCTATGGTTCCCTGATATAGACAGCTTTCAATGTGAGTATATTCCCAACGAACCATCATTCGATCACCCAAACATATGTTATATTCAGTATATTATAACTGGTTTAGTTACATACAAAAAATCCATCTATATAAAAATGTTTTCATCATCCCAAGGAGTTTGTCATACAGAGGCTTGACTGCAATAGGCATCAAATAGGGGGAGAGCAAGCCCCACCCCCCCAATGGTTCTCTTAAAGGTGCTGAAGGCTAACAAAATGCAGAAGTGTCCAACTTATAAAGAGTGCCCAGAAAATAGACAGCACCAAGGGCACCCTGAACATAGGACACTACTAGAGAGAGTTGACTTATTTGCTCAAACCTTGCCTATCATCATCACAGACCTTCCACAGTCATCACCTCTGCAATATTACTTTCTCCATTACTAAGTACCTATAATGATCATCAGATGTTCTGATGATCATTATAGGTACTTATGATCATTATCACTGAAAAAGTGCAAGTATCATTGTGTTACTATATTTTGAGAAATTATTGTAATTTTTTTTTAAACAAATTGGTCAGGAAATATGGATAAAAAATATTAACATATGCACATTTCAATTCCTGTAAAATGTTCACTAACCCACTATAAACCTCATAAATAATCACATCACTTGTACGTATTCAAAATGGGACTTCATTTTGTCCAACTTTCTTATCTAAAAAGTGGCCATGATCAGGTTCACAGAATTGAGCCTGACTCCAGGGAATTATAGCAAATATAGAAAAATCTTTGCAATTTCCAATGGTAAGTGAAGAAAACGTATGAATAAAAAAAGACCACGGATGCACTGCAGTGGCACATAAGTGCAGAGACTCTAAGAGGGAGGATCAATGAGCAGAAGGGAAAATGATGGTTGGGGGGAGGAAAAAGTGAAGAAATGAATGAAGAGAGATATGAGTTCAATAAGTAAACAAGATGAAGACAAAGCCATACATTAGAAGGAGGTAGATGACTGTACTCTGCACAACCTGAAATGTTATGTGTGCACAACACCATTACACAAATTCTTTTTCAAGCCACCAGCCTGTGGCGGTGAATAATTTTCCATTTAATCGGCATGTAGGTACTCTCTCTTCCATTGTAACAGCATCTGTGCATGCTCAACATAAAAATTCAGCAACAAGGGATAAATAAGGTTTGTATGTCTTAAAAGTCATGCTTAATTAATATTAGGATTAGCTATGTCAATTTATATAAAAGGAACAAAGAATTAAGCGACCAATATCACTAACTGCAAAATGAGAAAAATCACACATTGATGTTTCCAATTAAGCATAGCTTAGTTTTACTTGATTATATAAAAAATACTAACTGAGCATTATAAAATGTAGTGGGTTGGTCATGACATGGACCAATTCAATACATTTAATAGTTACTCACTGGCCATTCCCCCTGACGTCTGATTTTAATTATATAAACATTAGTTCATTTGATATTTTAATTCAAAATGTCAAAAGAGAGGGAATAGCAGGAGATTCTTGGTTAGTCTTAGTGTAACATCTTGAAAATTGCAATAAGATTCTCAGGACAGACTGTTGCAAGATGTAAGAACTGACAGAATATCTAGCCATACACTTTTTAATAACCTAACAACTTTTTAATAACCAATAGCAAAAACAATCCAAGTCTCAGGTTGCCAGAAATATGCAGCTGCCTCTGGCAGCATAACAAGTCTCTGCTTCACTTTGCAATATTAATTATTTTAATGTAAGTGCCAACCCTAAAACCTTACTTATTCATCTTCCACAGAAAATTTTCTGCCCCAAAATCATTTCTGTACAGAAAGAAACAATTTGAAAGATTGAAACTGCTACCAAAAATAAAACCAATTTGTCAACAAATATGAGGAACGGTTTTGGTAACCAGAGGAGATTACTCAGAAAAATACCAAAAGTTACCTATGTCATTCTAACGTGTCTTCTGTAAACTTATTTAAAAATCACTTAAATGTCAAACCACATATTTATCAACTTGCCCCAAAACCCTTGATTTAAATTACAGCCAAAAAGAGCAAGAAATAATTCCAATAAGAAAAATGAACGAATTAAGAAAACGGAGGTCTATATTTCAGGAGACAGTAAATCTATGCAAGGGAGAATACCAATTATGAATTTTATCTTGAGATGGTAAGTGCTCCAGATGCCATTTTTAATCAAGTCCTTTTACAACAAGAATAAAATATCTATTTTAATAGAAATATTTTCCCATTTGGTAAAACATTGAGCCCTAATGAGGGAATATACAACTAGGTATGCGTCTTTGTTACCAGAGCTGTCATAATATATGCCTCATTCATGTTGAGATGTATTTCCTAATTACTTCCTATGTGGAATTTCTAGGAAATGACAAGTCTGCCCAAAATAAAAATTAATGCATCAATTAGCAATAAAATTAATTTAAATGATTCTCATTTCTTATTTTCAAAGGAACAGATGAAAATAATTGCAACACCATTAAATCAATAACTTTCTCAGTGACCAGTGAGTGGAGATATAACTCCACCTTCTTCCCCCTCCGGCCCTGACCCTCAAGCGGAGAGAGGTTTCTAGAAGGAATGTGTCAGCAGTCACTTCAACATCACGGAAGCAACAAGAGAGAACAGAAAAAAAAACAAACAGCAGAAGCATTACCTACTGGTAGCATGCACATTTGTTGCTTAAAGATTGAGGACGGAGAAAATGTGAAAAAACCAAAATAAAAAGAGCATGCTTCAAATTTTAAATTTCTTGGCTTTATTTTTTCTGTCAATCACACCCAATTTGCTGCCCAAAAGGACCATTGCATTACAAACAGACTTCAGCGCTGTTAGCAGTAGACTCATAATATTGTTCACTTACATTTTTTCACACTCCCTTCTTTTTTATGTTATTTTTCCTTTCCACTTCTCTGCACTTTTCACTACTCTTCATTTGGCTTCTAATAGTCAATCCATTTGATTAATTTCCCTTATGTGCTATACTCATTTTGGAGGTCAATAATACTCCATCCATTCCAGTATCCAATTGAAATGCAGCTTAAGTGTGAAATAGCTTTGAAATGATCAGGAGAGCAAATTTTTTTCCTTTGAGTAAAAATTGTCTTTTCATTTTTGTTTATCTAGTGGAATTTGAAAGTATCAAAAACTTTACCCATCACAGCTATGATATCCTGATGTAATAAGAGTCAGCTTCAATCAAGTCACTATGCACATATACTGATATGACCAATAGTTCACAATCATTTGTCTCATTTGGCATCTGAAAGAGTAATCAGTGGACTGCTGCTTTTGAAGAGAAGTCTCACATATTTATTTACAACCTATAGATGAACCAAGATGATGTGGCAGGAGAGAGTTTTACAAATAAACCAAAAAATGTTAAGATAACATAGCATAATACAAAACTGGTTTAATAAATTCTGTGTAAACTATCATTAGGAAAGTTACTGTTACCATTCAATTTAAAGCAAGTGCCTTTTCATAACATATTACAGCTGTTGGAGTGAAAATTTGTGCTACATATTTCAGTTTTGAGATCTTTATGAATTACTCTTTCTAATTACTTAATTGATACAAATATTTAAAAAACCTGAAAGGCACATTTTCATTTCCTTTAGGCTGCAATCACAAAGGAATTAGAGATAATATTTGTATATAATGACCGCATCAATATTAGCTTGAACTTCCCAAATTTTTATGAATAGAGTACATGTGGATGAAAGCATCAAATTGACAAAATTATTCCCGGGTCACTACTGAATGAAAACTAACTACTACTGCAACACCCTATTGTCAAGTGTGTCCAGTCTTAAGGGCAGACATGGAATGTGGAGGATGAAAGAGCAGCTTCAAGTGCAAGAGCCTTGACCACCAAATAAAAATAAAAGAAGGGTAAAACATCGGCTATTAAACATAACATCATTCCAATTGAAAAACAAGCAATTATGTAAAAATTATTAAGAAATTTCCTTCCAAAAGAAGCAAAATAAAGTTCAAACAAAAAACTCATCACAATAAGCAGTTAGAGAAACTACTTATGTTTTCTGTTATTTTACAACAAATAACACTGCATCACAAAATTTTATATTCACCATTAGAATGTCAATACTGATAAAAATCAAATAATAATTGTTGGTGATTTCAAATCATTAATTTTTAACAACAATTATTTTCAAATAAATATCACGATATAAATACCTAATGCCTTGTAAGGCCTTGGAAATTTCCCAATAAAAACAGCATAAGATATGTACATTTTTGTATCAGGGCAAACATTCTAAACACTGAAAATTAATGCCAAATTGCTTCAAACATGGAAACATGGCACAGCGATCACTCTAAATTTCGGTGACATTAAACAATGAAAAACCATTATTAGGGAATGTAATAAGTTATTACAAGCACAATGAAAGACATTTCCATACTTAAATATTACAATATAACAAACATAAATAATAAAAAACTTGTAATTGGAACATATGTCATAGTATTCAATAAAGACATCCACAGAACTTGCAAATAAAAATAATACTGAGATATGATAAATGTAATGCTCTATTTACTAATGTGTAAGACAAATATCTTTCCCTAGCCTGGCATTTTTATGTAAAAGATTGACTTATTTTCTATTCATGAATATAAGAAAATACTTTGCAAGTATCCTTGTCACCATTTGTAGATCATGTCAGGCAGTCACTGATTTATAAATCATCCACATAAATGTTTCCCTACTCACACAATTCACACCATAATAGCTTTAATATATTTTCGACAAAAGATTTCACCCAGTTAGGAGCCATGAACACAACCAACTGACATTTAAAAAATTAAATTAATAACACAATTGATATTAATCATGTAAGCACAGTATCATAGGCAACACACTATCAAAGCAAAGCTGAAAACTTTTGGGATTTCATAATATTAAAAACAGATTATTGCCCAAAAATACAATGGAAACACCTTTAAACAATGGAATGGAAGTAGCTTCATGTTTAAACATTCAAAATTTAGATTTCACAGATTGTTTTCTAAAAAAATGCATGCAATGGAGAACAGCCATCATTCACCCATTCTCATTTTAATAGCATTATCAAGTCAAGTAAGCATAAAACAACTACATCATGGAACTTATCAGTCAAATAAATAAAGTAAGGTCCACAAGAGCATATTCATCTTTTTCTTTTGGATTACTATGGATTTCCCATGGAAAATGATGATAAAATTGTTTAGTAATAAATTGCATGTTTGCTATTTTGAGGATTTAATTCCTAAAACAAAACATTGGTAGTTTTATATGAAGTCAGTTGTTTCAAACTTGAACTCTAAAATATGATATAATCATCCACAAGATTAGAAAATCACTTACTTAAAAACAGTTATTAAACTCAACTCTAAAATTTTCACAAAATACAGGAACTGATATTGGTGCAGAACTATCCTGACCATGACAAAGGAAATCATGTGCGATGTGCATTTAATTGCATGCTATTACGAAAGAAGTCATAAGGTTATATGAAACACATAAAATGGCACATGGAAGACATTATGTCACAATGTCATTCATTTGGTACTTTTGAAAAACAGCCAAAATTATCCCACTAAAATTGTTGTGAAATCAGCCAATGGCTAACCTTAATGTGCGATATGTAATGGAAATAATCTCATATATAATTAACTTATCATGATAAAACAAACTGAGAGATGTTGGTCATGTAACAACACATCACATACAGCTATAAAATTTTAGTAAAGGTAACACTGGGATACTTAAGAATCAACAGTGAAGAAAAACATAACATGACAGACAAGGGTGCACAAAGCTTTGTTATTAACAACTTCAAAATGAGTCGGTCAAAATTCTATAGAATCAAATTATGTCAAAAACTATTTTTGAATTAAAATTACATTACTCAGTAACATAAGATTGCAAAGGTTCTTATTAGCCAAATTCTGACTTCAGAAAGCAAGTAATTATGAAAGTGTTTGCACATGATACCAAACATAAATATTATTTATGTGTAGAGCATATTACTTATAAATATATCTCAACTAAATGTCACGTGAACTTTGCCCAGGATGGATAGAACACATATTTTGCTACCATGCACATAATAAATAATTATTAGCAAAAATGTTAATGTAATATAGGATACCTAATTTGAACTGCTTTCCAATGATACAGTGACTCACACTCAAAACTTTTTGGACCTTTCTAGACCTTTATAACCAGCATATTGTCATTTCGCTTAAGCTGTTATTATTATCTAGTATCCTCTAATATGAAAATCTGACAGGCATAACAGTAATAATAGATAATCAATAGTGAAGTAAAAAGGCATTGTATTTTTGTAAATCAAAAAATATGTAATTCAAATCATAAAGGCATAAAATATGAAGTATCATAAAGTTTTAATTGCTGACTAAAGCCTGTACTTGCCAGATGTAGAATTATGGAATTTGATTGTACAAGCCATTTAATAAATGAATAGTATTCCATGAATAACATGGCTTCACATTTGGTGAATTAAGAATGTAACCTTAATGAAAAAATTATGTTTGATTCACACCACTAATTCAAGAATCATTTAATATCTGATTTGATTCTTAAGAAAAAATATCCAGCTTTGCACACCCTTAAAGATGGACCACACAAACACACAAAAAAATACAAACACTCAAAAACATTTTCACACATGCACTTGCTGTGGATATACTCCACCACGGCCAGCAGTTTGAGCCTTCTCCACTTCCACTTGAATCACTTCTAATGTCCTGTAAATGGTCCGAAAACTAGGGCGATTAGATGGTTTCTTGTTCCAGCATATTTTCATTACATCATATATTGACTTTGGTGTGTTTTCAGGGCATTGAAGTATATGGCCTTCCTTAATGTATTTCACTACCTCTTCATGAGTCATACCATAGTATGGCTGAAGAGCAAAGGAAAAAATCTCCCACAGGCAAACACCATATGCCCACACATCAGATTCAACTGTATATTTATTATACAGAATACTCTCTAAAGGCATCCATCTTATTGGTATGGCATCATGCTCTTCACCTTTGTAGTAATCTTGCTGATATATCTTTTGGGAGAGACCAAAATCGGCTATCTTCACCACCATATCATCGTCCACAAGGCAGTTGCGTGTGGCAAGGTCTCGGTGTACAAACATTCGATCAGATAAATACACCATGCCTGCAGCCACCTGCCTGGCTACATTGGTCAACTCCACTGGGGTTAATTGTACATCACGAAATACCTCTCTGCCTCCCTCTGAAGAGCTGCGGCTACGAACAATATAATTGGAAGGGGAGCATGAGCGAAGGAACTCATTCAAGTCACCCCGTCCCATGTACTCGAAAAGTAGACACATTGGGCGACCCACGGCACATACGCCCAATAACCGGATGATGTGTGGATGGTCGAATTCTGCAAGGAGACACGCCTCCCTCTCAAAATCCACCTGCATGTCTTCGGTAGCCTCATCTTTCAGCATTTTCACAGCAACCAAAGTGAAATCTTCCCCTTTCACTAAACCTGGAGCCTTTGCCTACAAAGAGGAGCTTATATTTTCAATCATGCTGGAAAGGAAACCTAAGGGGTAAGTGGCTGTGTAATTTGGTGACAGCTTAAAATCTCAGCATTTAAAGTTAATCCAAGTAGCATACAGCAATAATTAGAAATCAGGGTGAAACCTCAAATTTATGTACTTCAAATTTAGGTAACTCACATAATCCTTGACCATAATTTGTTATGGTTCTGACTAGTCCCCATTTAGTTCAATGCAGTAAGCGCATACCTCAAAATTTTTACTAAACCCAGAAAATACTTTTCCCAATCACAGTATGTCCCCGACTTTTCCCAGATTTCCACCAAGACACTGGCCAACCCCATCCACATACCTATAGGAACACTGATATTCACAATACACATATTGCTATTCCCTCAAACTTAGAACTACTCAATTAATAAATATTAGTAATCTCATATATTCTAACATGTGTACCTGTATATATTAACAAGGAAAAAGTCTTTGTTCTTTCCTTCGAGCCCTCAATGATTCTTAAACTACCAATACAAAGTGTGTATTTTTGGTGGTGAAGATGATGAACTAATGGTTGTTAATATTTTATCCAAATAATATATAAGTAGACAGATCTCTTGTTTTTAAGTGAGAAGTTGTACTTCAAATAGTTCAATGAGAAGAATTTTTATTTCCATTTACTGCATTTGTTTGCATAAACATTTTGCTAGTGTTTTTCTCTTTATCCTGTGAAATATTTAATTTGTGAAACAGTAAAATATACTTTTAAAATATTTTTTCTTCTTTCTCATTTTCACTAGTTATTCTGTAGTTTTCAGCGGTGGGATGTGATGGATACATTCTTCCTTTAGGGACAACCCTAAGGTTGACTTGAAGAGACAACAGGTTCACCTCTTATTCTGAAAGCATCTTCAGGTTGAAGTGAATTCATTACAATTTGCTTTCCTTAAGCTGGAGCTCCTCCCTGAAGCACCATTAGTTGGAGCACTCATCGTTTCTTCTGTTTTGATGACAAAAGGCCCTCTACCATGTTGCTAGGAGGGTGTATTTGTTCTACTAATTGAAGTTTTTGCTGTTTTTCAGTGTTGCAAAGGCTTCCTTGATGACTCTTGGGAAATAATTATTTCCTTTCATTAATATCCCTGAGTATCTGGAGACCAGGTTCTGCCCAGGCATGCTGGGCCATGGCCAAGAGGCGGAATCAATTTTACTTGGCTGCTCTCTTGAGCTACTGCCGTCTGGACTCTACAGATCCTAGTCTACCCAATGAATGATTTACCACAGGAGCAACCAATCTGGTACACCCCTGTGTTTTTCAGTACCGAAATTCAATCCTTGGTTCAGAGGAGGATACCTCAAACCTTCTGGCCCATCGAGAAACTCATTACCACGTTATGTCTGTGCAGTATTCTACTGATCTTATCGACCCTCCCTGAGAAATAGGGGATAGAAGTGTATGCCACTGGCTTTTCTGGTCTGCAATTTTGACCCCTCTAATCTGCTTGGTCCTTTTCAGAACCAATTGCCTGGGATATCTGTTTTTCTCTAGTATTGACAGGAGGCATTGTTTATTTGTGTCTGATATTGAGTAGGCACAGTGGGCCAATGCTTTAATTGTGATCTGATCAGGCCATAAAATTTACCATGAAGATGGAAAAGAATGGTATCTCCTTCCTTGGTGTTGTGGTGAAGAGAAGGCAGGATGGAAAACTAGGGCATGCAATGTTTCGACAGGCTAAGCACACAGACCATTTCCTGGAAGTCTGATCTTGGTGTAACAGTTACACTAAGACAGATTATGACCAAAGGTCTCCAGTTGGCCCTGGTACGCTCTGTGCTTCATGACTGTCATGTTTGCCCTGAAAATGAGGTCACGGTCCATGAGTATGTTTATGACACTATCCTGGTATGTGATGATAAAACCCTCAGTTTTGGGCTTCAAACCTGAGGAAAGGAAGAAGGTGAATGTCAGCTCCTTCAATTGTCCATGGGTTTCCATGTTTAGGAAGAAACATCCATGCATGGGCTCATCGATGGGACTCTTGAGCAAGGTCCTCTCAACACACTTCATCTTGAGAAGATCAGCCTTCAGCAATGTGATGGAAGTATCGTTTACGTTTCCGCAGAGGGAAAGGTCTAAGTGTGTGATGGGCCTGTCCGCTGCCCTCTTCGCCTCCCACAATAGAAATCCCCCTGAGCCTGCACTCTCCTGGTATCTCACGAGATGCAGCATGGGAACTGTGGTGCAGAACACTCTGTACATGGTACCAAGGACTACTCTGTTGAGGAGAAACCCAAACTCACCAACCATCCACTACCTAAATTTCCAAAGAGATCAACTTTGGAGACGGAGGCATTCGTGAAGACTAAATTACATAGTCATCATTTTCATCTCCCTACTGACATTTTCACATTTGTTGTTGTTCCACTTTATCAAATATTTGATATTATTATTATCACCTCACCATACTCATCATTATCATCATGGTAAGAAATGAAAACATTGGCAACATTCCATTTAGTAAAACTTTTTTAATACTAGTTTCGACGTACTAAACCATTTTCAATGAGCTTTCTTATTTTCATACAAATATATAGTTCATGTTTTTAGCTTTCTTATTTTTGTACAAGTATATATTTGAACAAAAATAAGAAAGATCTCTTAAAATTGGTGTAGTTCACCGGAAATAGTCGTAATAACTAAGTTTTATGAAGTGGAAAATTAGCAGTGTTTTAATTTCTTACTATTATGGGACGTTTCCACCACATCATACCTGAATCTGTAATCATCACTCAGTACTCATGTCTGATGAGTTCACCTGAGGTACCCAAATCTAAACCTATTTTCTTTAACAGATTTATTGAAGTCAAATATGTGATCCTTTGCAATCTTTCATTCAATTTCACATTATATTGTAATTAAGGGAAATCCTGATCAGTGGGTGTCTTTCAGGGCTATTTCATGCATTGAAAGTGACCAACTTCTTCCGGCCTTAAAACTATGGAATCTGTTTACCCTTTATTGCAGCCTGTTAAGGTGACCACAAACCAGTACCTTGTACACTCTGTTAAATGGAACAACACACTTTCTCAGCTCACAGGTCTGCATTTTGTGCAGAGCTAAGTCAATGTAAGTTCATACTAGACATATTTGCTTGAATTTAACCAGTGTGACTGCAGGGAGAGACCCTTCACTTTCATATTATGATATAGCACAGAAGTATCAGTGTTCTCATGAATCACACTGCCAAGGGAAATGTTAATTCGCCTAATAATAGGGATCAACTTCAATATCTGGTAAGTTTGACTGAGGGTAGGATTTCACATTGACTTTTGACAAAAAAGCAAATATGAAGATAGGGGCTAATATTTAAAAGTCGTACTAGAGGCATACATCACGTTATGATAGGGTTCAGTTCATTGAACTGTCTCTAAGTGAATTGTCATTATATGAATTATAATTTTCTATTAAATGTGATAAAGATCAACTGACAAGCAGACTTTTTAATTTTGGCAAATATATTTCCTAAATCTATGATAGCTAAAGGGAAGCAGTTGTCGGTAGAGGAATGGCTCACATTTTTGTGGCTCCTATATCAAATATGAGGGGCGCGGTAGCCCAATGGGTAGAGTGCTGAGCTACTAACTGGAGGGCCCAGGTTTGATTCCAGGTGATGACTCTGGGTACCCTCAACTTTACTTAAGCTGTGTACTATTTTTCAGGTACATGGTCATCCTGGGAAATCACAGGCGGCACAGGGAAAGGAGCCACACTACTCTGAGGTATTAATTTCACATGCCGTTGAGTTTAGTACTTGGTGAACTCTACAATCCCCAACCAAACTGCCCTTCGGGCTGATTATTGAGATTTGATTAACATGTCTGACATGTGACTTCATATTACTTCCATTATTATAACCTTGCCCTCTGCGGTCTATTTTTCATCAACTTCCGTACAACATTATCGACATGTTCCAGTCCACACACATCAGAATCAGAGGACCATAGACCTCAGTCGATTTGTAAAGGTCATACAAATACCCAGTGGCACAAAACTGCTGTTGACGCTGC
>LYUA01000362.1:674642-686054 GCA_002093875.1 Calopteryx splendens
CAATGGTTCCGAGAATATGAATTTCAGTAGTCAAGGTTCTGCGGGTGTCCTGCACGTAATATAAGAGTGTGCATTATACTTGAAATTTTGAAGACATGCGGATATCATCCAAAGGTTGACCTGCACGTTATGCATGAGTGCGCGTTATACTTGGGAATTTAGGTTAGTTAAATCCTAAGCACAAGCGAATAAAAGAGATTGAAACACAGATGACAAAAATTTTCCTTGCTAAATATCCCATGACAAATTGGTTAATTCCTAAAACTTCCTGTTTGAGTTAAGGATTTTTTTTGGTATTCCACTACCTTCAATTGAATTTCAGTGCCAAGCACCCATCAATAAATAATAGCTTTAAACACAATGCAAATAATTTCTGAGAAATTAGTGATTAAATTTTGTCCTTCCGAGTTCACTCTGCATCTGCTTCCTCATTGCTGCAGCTGGTTCTATCAAAAAATTCCCTCCAACATGTGTTACCAAGGGCATGGAAAACCTCAAACACACTACACACTTAACCTTTTCCCTACTTCAAACTCTTGCCCTTCCCGGGATTGGAACGGTACATTGCTGACATCGCTTCCTGCATGTGACTTCAGCTAGTGCACGAAGTGCAGAAAACCATGGATTGAAAAATTGGATGAAAACCACAGCCATTATTTATGATGTCCAGGTTCTGCCAAGTGAAGAATGAAGGTGTTGTTTATTTGTCAAAATTGTTAGTACGTTATAAGCTGGTTTCATTGTGGTCATGTAATGTTCTAGGAATCTTTCACCATCCTTTCTCTTTAATGATTCTACAACAGACTTTGTATACGCCTACTGCAGTACAAAATTTTGCTTTACAAGGTACATAGTAGGGCTGATCACATAATCTTCTTTGCTTTTGCTTGAAATTGCATGATCTTTTCTTTTGAACTCTTACATTGATTGCCATCACTCTCTTTTTATCTGATTTTTTCAAGTCAAGAGAGTTGTATTCTTTGCCACCATAATGCAGGTCTAACTTTCCCATATACCATCTTGGTTCATTACTATTGTGCTTTAATATTTATTCTATAGCATATCAATTATAAAAACAAAATCTCAAGAGTTTAGCATTGAGTGCTTTCACTGGGAGATGATTATTTTACATTGCCCTGACAAAACAAGTAGCAGTACCACCTTCTGCTGCTATATGCCACTTGGTGTGTATTTTAGCTGACATTCTGCATATCTTCGTGAGGGTACATGCTTCTCAGTTGTTGTTTTCATTACACTGCGCTCTTTTCTGCCTGCAAATTTCAAAATGCCTTCCACTATCAAAGATTGCTGCTTTGTTCCAGGGTCAAAACCATGCAACTATGATTCACCTGAGGTAAGGACTCTGGACAGGAAGTTTGGCTCATCTCTAACTGTTGCTAATGAAAACAAAGAACCACGTGCATTCACACAGATGCAACTTGGGAGACTGGCAGCTGAAATACACACCAACACACCAATTGGCATCTAGTGGCCAAAGTTCCTACTCCTACTGGTTTGAGCAAAATATTCAAATTTTCTGCAAGTTTGGGTAGCAGCTCATATCCCTATGTTATGCAGCCATTGACGGTTGCTGTTATTGGAGAAAGGGATACCTCTCTGTTGGTTTCTCTCTAAATTAAACTGACCAAATATTAATAATTTGATATGACGTAGACATGTACCAATTTCAATACAAGTGCCATTGTACAAGTGATGGTATGTACTCCGATAACTCTAAAAATGATATTCACACTCCTCCATTAGTGTGGTTTCTCATTACCATGAAATATATATGCAGTCAAAAGCTTTGAAAAAATTTAAACTGCATGAAGCCAAAATAATAATATTGGGGTTATTTTAAACAGTTACACTCTTCACGATAAAATTAATGAAGAAAATAAGAAAAGGGATAAATGTTAACCATTGTGAAAAAGTAAGATAATTTCTACAAGAAGATATTTAAAAACAAAGTAGATTTAAACACACAAGTACTGGCATAAGCACTGAAATTACTGCAAAAATCCAGAATCGACTTTAATAATATGGAGTTAACATTTCATAAGTCTCTTCAAACCTTTCTTAATTAGTGAAAGTTAGTAATGCAATCAAATCCTGAAACTTAGCTTCATAGAGTTTTAACAAACATTACTACATTAAGGAACACCATTCCAGCATTATGCTAATGAGTCTCATTTATATTTGGACAATAACCACACACACACAGGATGAAATGCAATTAAAAAGCTAATCTCATGGCCAATACGATTTAATTAAACAGGATCATTTCTTACTGGTACATCACAGGGCTCAAAAAGATTGTAAGTATTACATGATTTCAGGATGAAATGCAGATCAAAATATTTGTTTACTTGACTTCTTAACTAAACTACAAACAGCACTTCATGAAAATTGCACAAAGTTTGGTTAAAAAATTTTGATCACATACACAGACAGAATCTCCCAATTGAATACATAATGAGGCTTCCCCCATAAAAATATGTAATACCTCATTGATTTACTTTGTGAAGTAGCAGTTTCATGAAATCACAATAAAATGGTAGAGACAACAAGTTGTCAACTTTGGTTAAGTCAACAAAAGTGTTTGAGAAAACTATCCATTTTTCAGATGTACAGGGGACAGACCATGATCAAAAGGTTCCTGAGGTCTGACATAGGTGGATTGACCATAGGTTTTACTGATACAAAAAAGTTGCCATATAAAAACAAAATATTTACTGGGAAAGGAGCACTAAGTTTAAGGTAATCTAAAACTGCTTCTAGGGTACAGTGCAGTAGGAATTCATGAGACACTGAGAGTACACTATGACATTTGGTTGCTAGAAGAATTTATCAAATGGAAGTAAATCACCAATAGGTACTGTTACTTCCTTCCTTGCACTTATTAGGTATGGAAAACATTAAAAACATGAAGAAAATTTAGACGCATTTAGGACAATGATTTAGACAACAGAGAAAAAATTCACAAAAGGTTAATGTGAGTTCTATGCAGGTGTTTAAATTATAAAATGTACAGAAAACAAAATAAATGAAAATATGAGATGTGTGTGTGTAAATGTATGTGTGTGTACGTGTACATATGAATGAATATGCATGAACATTGTTTTCTCATTTAATGTGACCAGACTAGGACTATGCACAACTGAAATATGGGTAACATAGATTAACAAGAAATTCTTTTCCAGCAACATGTGAGATGTGTATGTACTTCCTTAACAGTATAGAAAATATGTAGTAGATTTTTTCAAAAGCAAGATCAATGGTGAAAAGCAGTAAAAATGAAATTGTGTTGTTATATTGATATCCATCTTTAAATAAATATCAAAATAGGGAAACTGCTCTGTAAACCACTGTATGATGAAATTCAGCCTTAAAATATATATTAACTCAAGCTTCTTATTACACAGTACATTAAGTTAATTCCATACACTTCAACTTAAATTTGGCACAAATACTTTTTTTACAGAACAAATGACAAATGTCAAAAATTCACTCAAACTTCTACCGTCAAAAATAAACTTGTACTTCATAGAACACGGCAACCGCTTCTTGTGCATTCACATTCAACATTTCATCAGTTAGGTTATATTTTAAATACACTTCAATGATTTATAAAATATCTACAACACTTGTGTTTGCATTCAAGGCAGTTGAGCCACTTTTGAGAGAGAAGCCACAAATTATAAGAGGTAACCATTCATCATTGATAATGATAAAAGGCTGCCCCTTTGACAAGTTTTTCCAGGTTGGCACCCTGCATAACGTACTTCAATGGCCCATCTTCACAAGGGGCCTGTACACCTTAATTAAATTTGCCACGGGCAACTAAAAGATCACCAAATATGCCACACAAAAAGGCAGTAAATACAATAGGGTGTAGACTTATAATTAATATATCACTTCAGCACTTGATAATTTACAAAGGTATGGTGTATTTTGAAATCCGTGTTCAAACTTCATTGCATTGAATTGAGCAATTAAAATTTCAAAAATTAAATTAACAATATGAAACTGAAAAAATATCAAAAATACTGAAAAGGACACTTTTAACTGAGTCTAAAATACATCAAATACCAATTCGTGGCAACAATTGTTTGAATAACCTATTTAGTAGTTTATTATTTAAATAAAGTTCAACAGGTTTGTTTCCTCTTAAAGCATAAAACATGCTCAAAGTTCTCATTCATTAATGAAAACAGTGAGTCTATCATCAATCAGTTGCAACATGAATGGATATACAAATACAGATCTTAGAGTAATATTCATATATGAACTAAGCAGCAGCTTAACCAACAAAATATTAATTCGGAGTAATAATTGTTCACTTTCTCCTACAGTTTAGGATAAATTGTTATGCAACAACTATGAGCTCTAATAATGCAAATTTTACACTATGGCACTAACAATGTAAATTAATTGGTTAAAGCTTCAGATCTATGTTGAAATTGTACCATCATTTGCAACACACACCTACCTTTATCTTAAATTATTACTCTTTGGACAAAAATTCTAAAGCTTAAAAATACTATGAAACATATTTAAGCACAATCCCTAGGTATAAAGAATATGGTCAAAAAAGTTTTGTCACTTGCTGAACAGTATAAACATTTTAAAATGTTACAAAATATGGATACCAAAATAAATTAGTACCAATAATACATTATATAAAATTTTAAAGAAATCCACATAAATAAAAACCAGTCTCTTAAATATGTATTAGTGATTTGATCTTTGTTTGTTCATTTTATATGAAATATTTTGACATTCTTTTGTCTACTCCTCTACTCCTGATTTCAGCTATCACATACAATTACAAACACTGTCATATGATATTATTTAGAAAGAATAATTCCCTCATTTGACCATTCACATTTATGCAAAGCTAAGAAATAAATAAGTGAGCATAATTGATCTGTTTTACCAGTGATGCATGTTTCCAAGATATGAAGTTTCTCAGAAAAAACAGTACTGATAAAACTGTGCCATGTCTTGATTTTTAAGAGAGACTCACTGGCAGTGAAATGCTTTCCTGATGTCTCTCAAGAGATTCATTATCAATATATGGTGGAATTATTCAACTTCCACATTTTCAATTCACAATCTGCTCACCACTTAAACTCAGCACTCTTCTTCAGTTAAATGATGCAAGTCTACATAGTTTACAATGGCACGGTGCAAAAATTCATACTGAGCCTGGAAAATAAGCAGTTTCCATTAGCAACCACCATCATTCACCAAGTAAAGTAACATTTTAATGATAAACAAGTATTAAACAGATTAATACTGGAAAACCTATAGTGCCAAATCTTTATTAACCCATTCTCTGTGGCGAGAGGGGAGGCCCACAAAATCAGTTATGGTCCATTAGGTGGGACACACATGGGATCTTTGCATGAAACTGAGAAAAATGTGGAAGTATTTTCCTATTGATTAAATAAATATCATTACCAAGGTCTTAATGTTTTTTTCTTAAATGATATTGAATAAGGTTCCAAAATTACTTTTATTTAATTTTTACAGAAAATAAAATTATTAAATATTTTTTTTATAGATAATAGGCAAAATAATGGAACCAATAAAAGCTATATTAAAGCAGCAAAAGGATTAATGACAAGTCAACTAACCTCAAGTCACTCAACCTAAGAAGTAAATCATTTCACACATTTATAAGTAATGGGTTTACAAAATTTGAATCTTAATTACTGACTTATTATTTGGATTTAACGCCTTGAATTTGTGAGTGAGTAAACTTGACAGGGACCACATAGTGTTTGCTAAACACTGTAGCTTTGGGATTATTATTATTAATTAGCAACCTCCGATATTTGAATTATATTTCGATACATAATAGATGAAATAACAGCTGACAAACAAAAAATTTTACATTGAATTTTAGAATATGACATCATTCTTGGAACAGTATAGGTATCTTAAGTAAACTACCATTTGATTTCCAAATATGAAAAATTGCTACCATTTGCCATTAAACATCAAATTAAATTTTAGGTTTTGGTAGTAAAATAAGATCCAGTAGTAAAAGCTTAAAGGAAATAAGGAATAAATCATTACTCACAAATGTCTGCAGCATTCCATGCCGCTGAGATCTAAGCTTACGAGTTGCAGTAAAAATATCAACTCGTTTCTCCGTGCGCATCTGTTGCACCAGGATACTGAGAGCAACAAAAATTGAACTTCGTTCAGCACCACAACTGAAAATGAGAGGAAAGAATTTAAATTAGACATATAGTGAAAATATAAATTAAACATCCACAAGCACATAAGTAAAATAGAGTACCATGTGGCCAGGACAAAGAAAAGGAAGGTACTGCCAAATTGCTAAAAATAATACCAATTGATGTAGTTAAAAACAATAGATTCTAAGGTCTTCATAATTCATAAGTTGCTTCCTGTTATGTATGAGTGTTTCCGGCTTTACAAACAAAGTAGCATGTGGTGCAACAAAATGCACAAGCATATGTGAGTATTCTTGCACTTGCCGCTCAAGAACTGCTTCTACATGAGTTATCTGATTGTAATTATTTTTTTCTAGGCTTTGATCCCTAAAACCAAAGAAATTTCAAAATGTTTCCGATTGTGGTACAATCATTTTTATTTCAAGGAGGTATAAAACAAGGTCTTCTGGACTTCTATGAGGCCCCAATAAAACAAGTACATACTTCTATCAAATAAAGACTAATTGAAGTTCTCAAGAAAATTCTTTTTAACATTCTTTGACTTTCTCCATTATCTGTCATATTTTACAGCATGGTTAAATTTGCCCTTAAAGTGATTCTTTATGCATTGAGATTTTAGTTGGAACAATATACAGTGAATTTTCTGCTTTTGATAGTGGCAAAATAGGTTGCCCTTCAGAAAGAAAGTACTATCATCTTTGCAAGAGGTAGACAAAGCTCCCAAGCAACAAATATGTAAAAATATTTTTACCATCCATTAATTACCTGCAATGAACAGTGATTGGCCCTGTTCCCCCATTTGTTTCTTGATGTGATTGTGTTTGATCAACAAGCTCAATGAGGCCTCTTGTTACTTCTGGTACTTCACCTTCTACAGTAGGCCAGCCATTGTATTGAAACTGCGTCACAATAAAGTTTTCATCAGTCTAAAAAAGAGATAATAAGACATTTACATTAACTGCTTGTCCTGAAAATGGGTTTCATAAATCTCATTGCATTCACAACCCTTACCTTACTGTTTGTAACGCTGAATTCTCTTCTAGTGTAATAAGGACAGCTTTCACTCTGAATGTATTTCACTTTTATGTGATCATGACTAACTTCATCATCAGGCCAATACCGCAAACACTTTTTAGGACCCTCGCCCAGCTGGAGATGGATGCATGAAAGCACAAGCACAATAATGTAATGAAAGGTGAAAAACTGATCATACATAATTTAAGACACACACGTACATACATATTTTATATGTATTTCTAATGCATAAGTAGCAATATTCGTGATTCCGCAACCCGCTGAATAAAAGTTAATTATTTTTTATAGGAACGTATAGAAATGTATCAAGCACATTTCCATAAGAACATCAAATAATCTAAAATTGGAGGTTAGTTCTCAGAAAATCACCAGAATTAAATGACCAGCTGTTAACAGTTTGGAAAGTACTTCAGAAACGCATCAATGTGCAAAGGAAAGTCTATTTTGCATTTGTAGATTTGGAGATAACACAAGAAGGTAACCACAGAAAACCTGCGGAATGTTTTGAGAGAATAAGTAGTGAATGAGCAGTTACCAAATTCTAAAAAAAGTGACCAATATAAAAAGAAAGGCAAATAGTAAGAGTGAATGGGACCTTGATTGACTGGTTTGAAATAAAGTTTAAAAAAGGATGCATGAAGTAAACATGGCTGACCAATGTTTTTATAGATAAATGAGAAGAATGACTGCATAGAGAGTGTTAAGAGGAAAAAAAATTAACAGTGAATGATTTTAAAGGTTCTGACAGAATGTTAAGAAAGTCCCTTAGTCTATCCCAGCATCTGTTGGGTTATAGTAAGGGATTAAAAGACTGGGAATGCTGGCATAAAGGTTATTGATACTATATGGATTACTACTACGTAAAAAAATGAATGACTATCGGAGGCAATGAAATTGGCAGAGCATAGAAGTATACTCCTTCCCATATAATTATTGAAGTGCAGTCATGCAGATGGACATCGTTATAATGAGCTGGAATCTTGCAAACAAGACCAGAGGAGAAAAAAGATGCTTCTAATGCCATTCTGGTGATGAAGAAAATAAATGTAAAATCAAAAATATTTTTAATTTTCATCTGTTATGGTCCTGGTTTTCTATATAAAAGCTACAGAATACTGTTCCAATACCTTCAGAATATTGCTGTAAACTCTCGCATGAAGCATATATTGTATTTTTTGCCAATTTTTCTGAGAGTTATTTTATTCCAAGATTAAATACCCAAAAAAAAAGGTCCACACCTTACACCTGGGCATGTGGTATACAAAAATATAGTTTTTATTAATGCAATAATTTTTCACAGTTTATAATGATAAATTAGAGATAATTTGATGCTAAACTGGTTACCTGAAATCAATCTAAGTAAAAAATTGATTTTTTAATCACTGGAATTAACAAAAAATACAAGTAATCAAATCATTAAGTATAAAATACTGCTCTGAATCTCCTCAATGTGCACTGAGAATTAGCTACTAGAATATGATGCAAAAAATAAAGCGATGCATCTACTTACATCAGAAAGCATGACCAATGTGGTGATCCCTTGCTCAGATATCATTCTCCAGAAATCTGCAATGGTAACCTCTAATGGGTCTTGAGTTATTATGAAAGATTCAGAGTTGTCATAACCCTAGAGACATAATATCAATGATAAAATTAATCAAGTATCACAACAATCCCAATTAGAAATTTCAAATGCTGCTCAGGCAACATGACTTCTGACATTCTTTGACAAAAAATTAATTGCAAATAATATTACTCTTACCTCAATAAAGGAGGCATTTATATACGTGGAATGTTCTCTTCCTGGGACAGGAGTCAAAATAACTCTATTTCTATCATATGGAATCACGAGTTCACTTCTGTTTTTCATTTTGTTCTCTTCACCTCCACCAACAGAAAAGGACTTGCGATCCTCGATAACTCTGCTAATTTTCTGTGGACAAAAAGAAAAGCTTAGTGTCTGAAATTATTACCAATTAAATAGCAACTGATAGACCCTATTACCTCAAAGTCCTCCTCCATCTGACATTTTTCCTTCCCATTCTCCCTCTGACGCAGTCTCTCCACAGCAGACTTCAACTTTGATATTTTCAGCTCTGTGTCTCCAAATTGGGCAACTTCCATCAAAGCTCTATAGACAAAAATGTACTGTTTCTGCAAACATAAAGACAGAGAGAGAAATTGATTAAGTTTGAGCTCATCCTAAGTATGTCAATCTGCACACGATCAAAGGAAGTGCAATATGCAAACAAGAATGATGAAGAAAGTTTCTGCAATATAAATATTAAATATTAATAGCAATTCAAAGATAAAAGACAATTTTAATTGGCTTAAAATATGATTATGGGAGTATCTATGGTACACACTGAAATCATTGCAACTCCATGGAACACCATGAATACCCAAAAATAATCAGAACCAAAGGTCTGTATGGAAGAATATATCGACTCCTTGCCACACTCTAGGATAATATTGATGATGCCTAAGATGCTGCTTCAATGCCTTTCAACTTTTAACCACAAACCTCCTTTTAAGTTGCATTACTCTGAACTACTTTTTAAGGGCATTCAAGGTTGTAAGATTATGTATTCACTATACTTCTTTTAGAGATCATACAAAAAATCAAATTTCTGCCCTCTTCAGAAGTACTCTCCATTACATGCACTAAGCCCTTTGAAACAGCAACAATAATACTCTCAGGAATGAATTTTTATGAAGCTGTTATCTATGAATAGGAAGTTAAATAGTCCAGCATTTGACAATCCAACCAATATCACAATTTCTGGCAGTTTGGAGAATCTTATGGCCATGCTCATTATTAATTTAATGCAAGCTACTTTCTTTCTTTTAACTCCTTATATGTATAACATCCTACTTGAAATTAAAAATGTGAGAATTCTACCTCTATGCTTTGATGGTTAAGGCCTAGTATTCACATGCAATACCTTACCATTTGAAGGTTAAAATTCACAACAAATGGAGCAATGATTACCTATATGCAAAACATAGAAGACTACTGGAATAAACTTGAATATGTGAGTATGGCTGATTAATGGCAGACACTTCAGCCTGAGTCCTTTTTGAATTATATGTCATAATTACAATATTGAATGTTTCTGGAAGGAAACAGTAGTGATGGTGAATTGATATGCTTTGGTAGGTGAAGGGAGAGATGGATCTGGCATAGGCGGCTCAGGAACAATATGTGACCATAGTAAGAAAACCATAGAGCACATATTCGGGCTGATTAAATTAGTATTTGGCAAAGTTAATACATATTAAGAAACATCAATACAACAGGGAAGACAACAATGCAAGTGAAGTACTCAGGGTAGGGAATATGATGAACTGAGAAAGAAACAATTCAAAGCAAGTACAGTTGGGCCCATGAGGATATACTTTGGAAGACCATGAATATGTATGATAGTTTACAGGGACCATTTTATGGTAGACTACCAGTAATGATGATATAACAATTAGCAGCAACTGAAGCCAAGGTGTCGATGGCAGAACTTTCATTCAATAGGTATTGAGAAAAATTACACCCATTATACTTGCATATCATAGCATAAGCAAAGGTTCAATAGGTGCAAAGTTATGTAATAAAAATGCTTTTTCACTCAACATAGATTGAAAAATCACAGCATGATGCCCTGACTCCACCCCATAAATAGCAAAGTAAATTTCATTAAGTTAATTTATACCTCATTGTGATTCAAGTAACTTGAATAATACTGTTATTATTTTACCAGTGTACAATGTTGAGTTGACCTGCTGAGAAAGATGAAGGGCCATAAAAGTTTCATGGAATTAAAAGGCAGCAGCACCACTATGTGACAGTGTATAAAGTCCTTCTCATTCCCTCAGCAATTTGGAATCACTTACCAAAGATTGGACCAAGAAGTTTCTCTGGTGCCTGAGATCACAAACAGTGTTGAATATCGACACTTGGCCTTCATCTTCCAGCTGCTGAAGCAGGGAATCGAGGGCCACCAATGTACCTGTTCGACCCACACCCGCACTAGAAGAAAGAAAAGACGGTGCATGAGTTAACAATGCACTTGGATAATACTTTCATCACAGTAATCAACCTGAAGGTCGGTTTGGTAGGTGAGGATAGAGCTAAGCCCAACGGCGTGTGAAATTCACACATCAGAGTAGGGTG
>LYUA01000362.1:697989-713241 GCA_002093875.1 Calopteryx splendens
CAGGATGACCTGCTACCCGAAAAATGGTACACAACTTGGGTGAAGCTGAGGTTGCCCAGAGGCATCACCTGGAATTGAGCCCGGGCCCTCCGGTCAGCAGTCCAGCGCTCTAACCACTGGACTACTACACCACATTCTTATTCAATAGACAACATTCTTTGAGAATAAATAAAAATTATAAATATTCCTTTTGTTTCATAGTATTATTATTTCCCCTTTTATAACTATCTTATTTTTAAATAGTTTTTAATCATAATTTCAGCAATGCACACTTGAGGGATGGGTAGAGGTTGAGGGTGAGGTCTGTCAAGGCAAGATTCGCCTCTCCCTTCCACGTCAGCAAAGGACCCCCAGCCTTTGATGTTCAGGGAGGACCCCTAGCTTTTACTGCTCCCTTCCGAAATCTAACCCTTCTCATGGAAGAATACACAGAGGAGGTGAGAAAAAATTTGGTAAGGAGTTACAGGTCCTGGGGGACTTGGATTTTTCTGTGGATTCCGAGCATGGAGATAGTATGGAGATCCTTTTCAAGTACACCCCCATTGCCGCCTCCTATGCTTGATCCCGTTAACCCTATCCAGGTCCTTCCCACTCTGCCTCCTAACCCCATTACCCTTCTTTCAACCCTACCCCATGACAATGTCCTCTGCAATGGTCCTTGCTTCGCACACCCCTAGTGTTGCATATAAGAATCTCACCTCCAGCTAAGGAAACAAACGAATCTGAAAGAAAGCCAAACCAAGACAAAAAGGAACCTCCTTTTATAGATTGGTAATTGATAGACGTTTAATGTGTGATCAATAGACTTCTCTCTGATGGATTCAAAGTCAATAATATCCTTGAATGTATTAATGAGACGAAGCTGCATAAGATATTCTTGACTAATATATATTCTAAGAAATTCTTCAGGTTTTATGGGTTTAAGAATGAGAAGCAGTTGAAATAGGTAACACTCGAAATAGCTCAGCTAAATTTTTCTTCATAGACAAAAACAGTGTGCCCAACAAATCAAGAATAAAAAATACTAGCATAATTCCTGGTTTCCCCAGTAAATTATTTTTTTCCCCTGCACATTCCATGGAAGAGTATTTCACCTTTGAGGTAAATCTATGAGAATATAATATGAGTAACTCTATCCCAAGATATATAAGCTATGTTGCACATTACTCTGCAACTTAGCGTAGCAGCATCCATGTCAAAAATGCTGTTCTGCGTAAGCTGTTGTTGAACCAAGAACTTTTCCGTTTAAAAGCTCTCAAAAATTCACACTGTATGAGTATGCCTGAGTAGCTGAACTGGATAAAGCATTAGGGCAGAAATAAAGGGACCGGTTTCGAATTCTGGTTCAGGTGAATGATTTTTAGATAGTGAATTTTTCATGTGTGTGTGCAACCTTGTAGTTTTGATAAACTGCTGTGTTTTCTTGCTTATCATGCTCACAGCATGAAAGCCTTTAGCGACCAATCCAATTCACAGGAACACGAATTTCTCCTATGCTTTTAAGATACAGGGAAATAATTGGATGTTTCAATTTTTAAAATTTTTTTAATGTTTAATATTTTAAAAGTGTTGCTTTCTAAAAATGGCATCAATATTTTTCCTAGCATGAATTACTTTTGTGTTACAAAATCAGAATCTAAGAATCGGTATAGACTGAGAGAGCATAACAACGGGGTAAGGGGAAAGAGAAATGGCCAAAAAAGGCAGGAGATATATTATGAAAGGCACCTTTTTAGAGAAAGGCCTTGTGTCAATTTTCCAGTTGTTCTCCAATGGCCACAAATACTTTCTGGCTGTAAATTACACCTTATGGAAGCAAACACTCATTGCTTTATGGAATTCAATTTTTTTTAAAATGTACAGTGAAACCTAAAATTTAGACTTATTTAAATTGATTGCACCAGCTTGGAAAAACAATGAAGGGTGTTAATAATTGTTAATTTATGATAAATCTCCATAAAATATTTTTTCTCCACACATCAATTTTACATAGACCTTTGGTTACACATATTTTTTACGCGTCTCTTTGAAAATTGAAACTGGTGGTTTCACTGTAAATGAGGATTGTAAAGCTGCTAAGCTTCCAAATGCTAACTGAAGCATGGATTTTTAGCATATAACACGCCTAAAGAACAACACAATGAATCACTTCAAAATACAGTCAGCGAATACAAGAGAAAGGATTTCATAGTTACCTGAGTATCTTTTTTCTTGTACGTGTGTAATGCTGATATCGCCAAACACCTTGTCCCCTTCATCAGGCCAATACTTGGCACATTTTGTTTTGCTGTACTCCTCCAGATTTGTGAGCATTAAAATGAGCTCCAAATGTTGCTCCCATATCATTCTCCAGAAATCACACACAGTATTGTCCATAGGTCCTTGTGCACAAATGAATTTCTTCCTTTCCTTATAACCAACCACAAAGTTGGCATTAATATAATCTCCTCCTATCACATTATCAGCACAAGACAGCTTCACACGTGTTTGATCATATGCTTTAATATCTGGATACCTATTTTTGTACATATTTTCTCTTGCCTCAGATGCTCTTGTAGTCCTGTCAGGAAATCTGTCTGGGAGGAGCTGAATGGGAGAGAAAGTAACACAGTTAAGTATAAAGAATTAAAATCATTAATCTATTAGGATTAGTTTGAACAAAACAGGTCATAATGGTGTGAGAGATAACATTTGTCTGCCTTTATTTTTCCAGAAATTCATTTACAATATCTGCCCCATTATTTATATTTTTCTTATTGTGAAGAAAAAATCACCCTTAAATACCCATAACTTACACTAGAACATGAGTAGTTTTACACATGACACAAGTTTTAGTTTTCCTGACCCACACACTTATTCACATCCAACACTCAATCTTCAGTGCCATGATATATCGGGGTCCCAGAAGAATGAGGGGATGATTTAGGCATCATGAAGAAGGTACACAACATACAAGGCCCTCACTTCTATCAGCTGGGATTATAATTTCCACCCTCTAACTACATTGGCACTCCCTAGACTCATAGGACTTCCCATTTCATCTCAAAAAGTCCAACTCTGATGGATTTGCTAAGTATCCAAAACTTATGAATGAAAAAGAAAGTATGATGTTTATTTCTATACGTGGAATTAATTCCTAAATGAATGGATTTTTATTTCGCCACACAGAAAGAATTAAAACGGGTGGACAAGCATTACACTGTGATTGATATAAGTGTATTAAATAATCGTGTAAATAATCGTATAAATAGATATGTAAATACACATGAGCCAATCTAGAGCTTACTACCCTTCAGCCTGTGTTGGCACCTGCCAAATTTCATTTGTTTCTTGTTTTTTCCGTAGCTAAGTTACCTTTGTTTTATTGTTGTTGATTTTTATTGATTAATTATTGACCAAAAAAACCGTCCCAGTCAGAGGGTTGCAATCGAGAAAAAGAATTAAAAAACAATTTAAATACAGGCCATTATTCCAAATCAAGTTTTGAATTATTGCATTCTTACACTGAATGCAAACATTTTAATTAATGTAATCAGGTTCCCAAGTTGTGACCAATTTCATCGGGAACAGCCTGTTTTGGTTTCTCCATGTCTCCCCAACCTCACAATTCCACACTCCTTCTGCTGCGTTCTCGAGCAGCAAAACCCGATCCCACTAACATCAGTCACACTCGACCATCAAAAGAAACGCCTGGACTTCCACACAGGGTTTGGAAGATCGGTAGTAAGCCAAGTGGGATAGCGGCTCTGAAGATAATCCCAACATATTTAATTCCATTGACACTAGCAGGCTGTGGTGAGAATGTTCTGAACTATGCCAATTTATATGGCATTTTTGGTATACTCAGTGAGCCCTCTATAGGTATCTTTACACTTTGACATCATGCACATGTGGAATCATAGTGATATGAGAAGAGAGAAAGACATCAGAGCGTTGTAATTAGTTGTACAGACATGAACTGTTGAATGGCCATTGGAGACTACTAAAACATATATTTCTGCCTGTTAATTTGCATTGCCCAAGTGATACATTACAATCATTACTTTTATCCAAGGGCTTTAATTTTCCATACACCAGAGCATCTCCTTATGGTGCAGACGTGAGGAACGCCTCTTGGGTGGGATTGGGAGGGGAGGGCATGTGGCTGCAGTTGTAATATGCTTTGTTCATCTCCAATAATATTTTTTTAAAATACCATTGCTTTCACACTAAAATAACATTGCTTTTAGGAAAAATAATACTGGTTTCTGACATAAGATAAAATCGCTTTAGGGAAAAATAACATCGCTTTTGGGGAAAATAACACCGCTATCTGCCATAAAGTAATCCCACCTTTTGCAGGTCTCTACTTATAAGTGGCAAAATTCCATAAAAAAAGGTAATTAAAAGAATTTTCTTCCATACTTGTAGAAACTGCACTTATATTTTTTTTATGAGAGCATAATCCCATTTGAGGTCCCAATGGAACTTTCTCAATAGCAATCTTTATGGACTTCAGTAAAAATGTTGAAATCCACGATAGTGTATTACCAAAAATGTCTCCCATATATATAAGGGTGTTGGAAAAAATGTGCAAAATCATTGTGGTAAGTATGCATAAGATGTTCATTCAATGCCAACATTCAGGAAAATCAAAAATTGTGGACTTTCAATTGCACTAAAAATTTTATGAATGCCCGTGGATTACCTTTTTAGAAAAAAATAAAGGCAATAAAGAGTTTTGCTCCTTGATCTCTAACTTAATATGTTCCAGTATGACTTTTCTGGGTATAACTTTACCAATTGAAAATAACCATGCAATAAATGCTCAAGCTAAGTTATTTCTTGATATCTTAGAATAGCCCATTAACCCTTATTTAGCCAATTTATGTCGTGAACAAAGTTTAATTAAACAATGGAAGCAATCAAAATTGTCCTATACTGATTTCATACTGTCAAACACAGTGTATCTCATGGTCATAATCCAGCACAGAAGCCATTCTCGCTTGCAAGGCAATTTTTCCGCAGTATTCAAATAATCATTACATTCAGAAAGCCTTTAAAAATTTTCTCCTATTCTTTCTTAAGTTATGAATTGTCAATTCATTCACTCTACATTCTTGCCACAGTGCTATGCTTTTTTGACTATATTTTATTTCTCCTAAAGTTTAAATTTTCTTTCCTAATGTAATGAACACATGCTCTTCAGTCACGTCACTTGAGAAAGTATTATTTTATCAATAATATCCAATGTCAACCATTGTTATTTAAAATGATTGGAATCACAGTATTATCATTATGGTAGCTCCTTATGTACGAGGTGCATTCAAAAAGTACACACCGTTTTTGTGTAAAAAAACTTAACACATGGTATCTTTGTTTGCATTTATTTTTACATATCAGATCATGCCTTAAATTTTTTTCCCACATGATTTGTCATATTGACGCACTTGTCATATCTTTTTTCGATTATTTGCAGTTTTTAAGTCAATAGAATATCCCTTGAACTGTGAAATATGGTCTTTTATCTGATTTTTTAATGCAAGAAAGCTCACACCCACTTAAATTTATTGGCGGATTGTTGAGATTTGTGGAGAACTCAATAACATCTAAGCATTGAATTCTACCCCCCATGATGGAACCACGTGAACTACGGTGGTGCCATATTTGAATGTTGGCCATAACTACAGAACTTTAAAAATATGTAGTACCAAGATGAACCACTTAATTTTGTGAAATTTACTGGGGAAAGATAAACCACTTCTTAGCAAAATAGCAGTCTTGTGGGATTGAGCTATGTAAACAATAAAAGAATCCAGCCTACATACCTCAAATTCATGTTGAAATCCATAATCTGAATCACGGTGTCTTTCAATGAAGGCTGCAACCAAATTCTCCTTGGCTATGGGAGTCATATCCGGTGGGCTAGAAGAAACTAATACATGCCCACCACGCAGACCTCGGCAAAGATGCCTGAAAATAAGCAATTTAGAAATTATTTCTCGCATAGAGTTTTCCAAGTCTGATGAATGAAAATACATCAAAATTACATGACTTTTCAAATAACATTTTCCAATTTTGAATACTTTGTCCATATAATGATGGAAATACTCTAAATCTAATTATAGAGTTATTCAACCTGTAATGAACACACTCATTTATTATCAATTTTTCACTGATGGCTGTTCATCCACTTCCCACTACGTACTGTTTAAATTTCATTTTAATGTAAAATGACAACTTTTGTAACTACCATACTCTTTTTATACGGACTCACTTTGCCATTCTCTAAATAACTACATATCTAACCTATTTCATTGTAGATTCATGAATATTAGCTAGTCTCATTTACATAGCACATAGTTCTCTCTGGTGAAGCACTGCTTTGGAACATCAAACAGCCATGGTTATTTCAAGTTACATATGCACAGTGTAACAATGAAAAAAGTAGTACGTGAGATTTGAAGGATTTCAATCAGAAAAGAGATCATGAAATCTCCCATTTGTTGTGAAACAGAGGTAATTGTACACATCCACATATTTCCCTTTTATACTATGAGGGCCATTCTGAAATTAACTTTAGATTGTCTGGTTAAATAAAACCAGAGACTGTGCCAGCACAGTGCATGCCCAATAGCCACCAGCAATATTTTATCCTGTTACCAAGCAATTTGAGCCATTTTGGTTGTTACTGCTTGAGCAATGGTCACTTAAAATGGAGCCTATTGTAACTGCTGTGAAGTGCATGGTAGTATTCATTTTCTGAAAGCAGAAGGAACAAATAAATACCAAAACTCATTATTGATTATGTCATTTTTACATTGGCAATGTTAAGGTTGTCAGTGATGTGAGATCTCGTTGCAGCAAATATAGGATGGGAGATTCAATTCTGAGCCCTCCAAAACTGATAAAATTTACACATAGTATCAGCATTATGTTGATGATATCTTTTTTGTACCTTCAGGTATGAAAAGACAATTAAATTTGTGATATGGATAAATTTTCTTCATAAATGCATAAAATTTACTCATGAAATCGGTACCAGCAAGTATATAAATGTTTTGGAAATCATCATTTCTATAATCAAAAACAAGTTTGATTACTGTTTGCAGGAAACCCTTTTACACTGTTCATGTTATCCATTCTAAATCATGCCATAATATTTCCCATCTACTAGCCACTTTCCATTCTATGATAAACAGGCTCTTCAACCTATCTTCAAAAAGAGCTCCAATCTAACACATTTCAGCTATTAACTGATACCCTAACAATCTCACATACTGACAAAAATGTATTAAAGTGAGAAATCCATTTTTATATAATCCTCCTTAGGAAAGGATTGAAAAAATTCCCACTGGACTAAAATCAATTCATCTGACCAAATTTCCCCAAAAGTAGCAAAACACCTTGGCAGGTACGCTCACAAAGTAGCTTCCCTTGAAAAAGAAACCTCTACAACTCTAGGAAATGACAAGGACAAGGGGGATCCCTCACAAATCTCAGAGGTGTACAAATAGTAAGGATTGTGACACCATTTACATTGGTTAAACAGGGGAATACATCAAAATTGGCACCAGCAAACATATGCAAATACATTCATTGCCAGCAACATATAACTTTGTTTCCTACTACTGGCCATTTTCAAGAAACTGAAATTCACAAGAGAGAAAAAATGTTTTCCTAGATGATTCATGGAATAAGTTCACATTAAAGCCGCCAGAAGGCAGCAACAAACAAGTACATGATAACTGGCCAAAAATTTAAAAAGGAAACCATAAGACAGCTGCAGCATCACCTGAGAAGCAGTATGCTTATGGATGCGAATAGGGTAACTTAGTATCATTGATCTTTGTCTCTAGAATGGTCAACTGCCAGGATAGCAACAATTGATGATCATCTTGAAATTACACCACAGGACGATAATATTAATATCCATTTAGAAGTTGAGCAAAACGAAATTTGCAAATAATGTACTAAAAATAAAAATATTTGAAAATAAATTTTTATCTTTGCCAGTACTACAAGCTTCACAGCAGAACTCTTTTCATCCTCAATGCTGCCCCAAACCATGCTATCTTCACTACCATCAGATTTGTTAGAAATGCAGCAATTCTTAAAATCTTGATTACCAAATTACCATATTTACTCGTGTTAGCTGGGCACCTTTTTTCCTCAAATCCTATTGTTTGCATCACACATTTTTTCCCCTATTTCCAATGCTTGTTTCTCCAAAATTTCCAGCCAGTAAATATATCGAAGTAAATTGGTGCTTCTTTAAATTATGCCTAAGTAATGAAGTATTTAGTGACAAAAATTATTGTGCAAAAAATTCTGAACATACAGCTATTACTTGAAGAAAGGCTTGATCAGAATTACCACTCGAGAAAGCATTTACTATATAGATCGTACGTAAGATAACACATTGTAGCGCTGATGTATTCAACTGTGCATCTACATTGTATCCTGTGAGCTGCCACAAGGGGTTGTGCCCCCTCTATTCAAGTCTTTTCAAAATCATAATCGGATATCTTTCGGTATTGCATATCTGTAGCAACATTTTCCACGCAGTAGATAGCTGCTTTTGAATACAAACATAAATGTACATTGCAAGGACATGACAAAGAATTTGTTACATAGATACAAGAGTCATATGCCTGGAGTTTGCACATTTTTACAATCAGTATCAATCCTTTCTGTTGCGTGAGAGGAATAAACTAGTTTGTCAGTATTCTAAAAGATCATTTAGCATTTTAAAATAATTTTCCATCGATGTCCACAGATACTGCGTAGAGAGTAGACAACAAGCCGGCTGCTATCAAGCATATATCAGGTACAGACAGCATTCGTTTATTTGATGATAAACTAATGAATTTCTGAAATAATCGAGTAATCACAGGCTGAATGAATTTGTAGTTCTCCAAATATTTAAGTCGGATATCATATCAATCAAATGCCATTCGTATAGCTGGATGATATGATTGCAGTAACTGTGATTACTGTAAGATGTTACGAGAAAAAGATGCATAGTAAAAGTGGCCGTGCTCAGTGACGTAACATACAACCCAATAAATTTGTAGGAAATACTTACATACATAAATGAGCTTGGGTACAAAAGTTTTAATAAAGAAAATGCTTTCAGGTTATGACAGAAAGAGACAGGCTCAGGGGCAAAAAAGTAACTTTTTTCCTCTTGAGACTGCCCAAAAAAAATTTTCGGGATACAAAAAAGGTTCTGCTCACATGAGTAAATACGCTAAATCCCATGAGCTGATTTACACACTTGAATCAGATTGGGTGTCTTAATTCTTCTCGTCAATGTTGTTTCAAAAATGGCACTTTCCATACTTGAATACATCCTCTTTGGATGAGATTTGATGGAAAGATTGATTTAAACAAGCACTGCTTAAGGGCAAACAAATAATTCTTTTAGGATTGACAGTTTTTCCCTCCTTTAAGCATTTATTCATGTCCTCATTGAGATGTCAGAGAAAACTGTCCAGCAATAGCACTCTAAAGAGTTGGAGAACGGAACCAGGGTAACTTACCCACAAGCACTTAATCCAGTTAAAAACAAGATCATTAATCATCCAACACTTTTCTTGCAACCTGATCACAGTCCTGCTGGGAAATTTTCACTTTTTGTGAGTTTTCTATTTTAATAATATGTATGGTGGAAGCTTCTTTTTGCTCAACAATATTGTCAGAATGACAGTGCATCATTGTTTCTCTACACTTACAATGCACACTTGAACTGTTTTTGCTTCAGGATCGTTCACTGGATTATCATTTGATGTTTATATGTAAACAATGATGTGGACTACATTCCCAATTTGACTTAAAAATTAGGAATATGTTTTATTAAGGTTGATGACATACCACTGAAATCTCACAAGCTCTCCTTTGTATGCTTCAGGCAAGCACTGTGAGGTAGTTGTTTTCCTCCTTATTGAAAGGCTCTTCCTATTAAAAACCCAATAATCCAACCCCTACTAACATTAAGTTCATTGAAGGAAGGGGGCAAGTCCAAATTGGCACCTGTCTCTTATCTACACTGAAGTTGTTTTTTTATGCAAGGATATTTAGTGAATTTTCCTAATGTACTTTTTTCCCACCTTTACTATGCATTTGTTTTCTTCCTCCAGTCTTGTACGGTTGATTCTGGCAAGTCATACATGCACAGCAGCACAATTGCCAACCTCTTTCCCTTCTCTTATCATCTTAAGTCATTAGTGAACACAACGAATGTAGTCTTTTACCAATGATCACTTTGATATCTCTTCAATAAAGAAACAATGAATTTGCTGTTTGAATCAGGGGCCATAAACCAAAGATCTTGGCTTGTTGAACCAAGTAAATGGAACTGAGGGATACATATTTAAGTATGGGAAGCTAAATATACAACGTGTAATTAGATATGGTGGCGAGCATTGGAAAGGCAACATTGTAATCTCAGCTGAGAACTTGCTGATTGATGTTATTCATTGTAATGTAATCACTATGGTCAGACCTTTTGTGAATGCTTACACTGAACTGATTTTTTGTATTCTCTGTCATTATCGGCGATAATTTTGCAATTCATTTGAAATGACATAAGCTTGAAACAAAGTTTAAGGAAGATTTTGGTCATCACGTTTCATTAGCTATATATACCATTTCAATGAGAAATTTCCTGATTTTCTGACACTGATTGACGGGGAAAAATGTGCACTTGCTTCATAACAGAATATGCCGTTATTAAAGCATTCCTTCTGAGCTGAAATTATTCTTTACAATCAGTTTTGTTAAAAATCTCAGTCAAAAAACAATCACATCAAAACACAAGGATATTTAAACATTACACCTAGTTTTGCTCTCAATAAATCACTGCTGATTTTCATACAGGCATATGTGATACACACTTTATGAAGAAGCACAAGAATAAAGAGGGTAAACAACTGACTTACCTAAATGAATTTCTCAGAGTCATTTCCACTCCTTGTGCATCAGCCACTTGTTTTGTATAACGCTGTAGTAGACATATGGCAAGCAGAAGAATGAGCACCACAAAGATTATGCCACAAAGCACTTGCAGGATAATGGATATTAGTTGAGAAGAGGATTCAGCCATTACTACTTGAGGTCCAGGATTTAGTTGTGGAAAATAATCACTGTATGCTGTGTACACCGTGTTTCCAGGCCCAAGAACTGAAAATCACATAGTGTTCCTTTAGCACATTATTCATAATGCACACACAAAAAAATTTCAAAAATTCCCATAGATAAGCTAATTTCTTAAATGGAAAATTCTTTTAGCAATATTCAATGAATGGATAGTTTCAAAACACTACCTTATATTATAGTCAGATAAATATCAACAAAAAAAACTGGAGAATTGAAATGAAGCTACATCAATCGCCTTGACTATATATTTAAATAACTTTAACAAGTACAAATAATTCACAGAGAGAGAGAAAAATATTCATTGCAATACAGCATTTTTTGCTAAGTTATTCTCAAATACCCTGCTGAGAAAAATATATTTTAAACAAGATATTTTGAGGACTTATTCTTTGCCAAATGTTTTATTTCAAGGGAAAACATTTACAAATTGGAATGAAATATACGTATCCTTATCCTACTTAAAAAAATGTAATCAATGAATTATTCATTTTTCATACAACCAACAGCACTGTTACATGCAAACTTGAACCGTTACACTGCCCAAAGAGAAAATTCCAAATTTTAAATTGAATGTCAAGTTCACTTAAATGGAATCCTGAACATGATAATGAATTCATTGTTTTAAAATAATGACTGAAAAAAATCATGGAACAAACCTGTTATTTCAATAAATCCAGTGTAGTTACTGTTCATATCCAACTGTCCATCTTGCACCCGAGTCATGTAGGGTCGACTTGACCTGATTTCTCTCAGTATTCGTGAAATTACAAATTCAGTGGAAGGTCCAACCAATACATCTGCAGTGGTGAAGGAGTCAGTCAATAGTGCGGCTGGTGGCTCAGGTGAACTTGGCACATTTGTCTCACCAATGACAACCTCAAAACTTGTGGCAGGTGGAGGCTCAGTGGTTTGAGTCGTGGGATTTCGAGTAGTGGGGACTGACGTTGGGGATGGGGTGGGAGTGGTGTGTGGAATGACTGGCAAGGGGATACTCGTGGGGGCATGGGTGGGAAGAGGAAGGAAAGTGGTGGGGGTGGGCACATCCTCAGGGGAGGGTTGCGTCGCTAAACAAGCTCTGCACTGACTAGTCTCCACATTTGAAGTGATGCCATCACCCAGGAAAATTTCACTTGCAAGCTTATCACTGGAAAGAGATGGGGGAGTCATTAGAACTGAGCCCAAAAAAACCCTGACTAATTTATGTCCTCCATCAGAATTCTAAGAATCCAAATCTACATTTCATTTGCTTCTCCAAATTTTCCAAGCCAAATACCAACTTTTTATTCATCCAATTGGGAGTAGATAAATGCTTCAAATAGGAACTAGCGATTGTCTCCAAGAAGTGTTTGTTGAGATTCAGGTTGCTGTCTGGAAAGAGCCACTTCAATTGGTCCAGGCACAGACCTTGCCAATACTAGCCAATCTTACTATCTACTTCAATCATAGCCGACACAACCTGATGTTCGAAACAAGTCCATTCCCAAAGAATCATGGAAGAAATGATTCCAATCCCCCAACAAGACCGACCAGCTGCCTAATGAAGACCACAATGACACTGGATATATCGTTTATGTAGGTAAGAAAAATCGGTGGAGATCAAGGAAATATGGTACAGCAAAAACCAGCTCTGATTGTCCTTTTGGAGTTAGGAAGGAAAGCGTGTATACCTGTTTGGAGACTAGATTCTGATAACAAAGACCATGACGTAAAACATTATTTAGAATTAAAATTTAATTCCCCAGTTGTTGTTAAAACTTTGAATGCTAAGGGTTCATATGCCTCATTTAAGATTACTCAAGATTTCACCTTCCTAAGACAGGTAGTTGATATTAGGTTGTCGACAAAGAACCCTGCAATTGAAAAGCTCAATCTCAATAAAAACTACCCTACATATAGAGGGAATAGCAGTGCAATTGATTTGTTTTTAAATCATAGTGAGTCAAGTTGACTAGACCATGCCCTAAGAGTGCTAACCTTAAATATACAATCCATTAGAAACAAAAGTTTGGAGTTATTTGTTAACAAACAAAATGTTGATGCATACCTTAACCAACATTGGCTTCAGCCTGGTGGACTTTTGGGTGTCAATATTGAAGGCTTTTATATTCTTCTGCTTATTGTATAAAACTTATCAAATGTGGTGGTGTTTTAATTTTTGTGGTGGTGGAATTTTATATGACCTTAAGAAAGCACTGCCGTTACAGATTATGAGGTATGGTGATTGATCTGATAAGATCCTTCCTTACCAATAGAAACCAGTTTGCAGCAATCTGTAGAGGCTGACCACAGCATCATAGAAGGACCAAACATTCACTTTGAAGAGAAAAAAGAAATAGACCACATGGCTGATGGCTACTGCGACCAGATTGTGAAAGAGACCATAGGAGTTAGATTGGAGAAAGAAAACCTAAACCACAACTAAGGCTTCTCCTTGAGCAATGCTTGACAGTTGGTATTCTACAGAATTAGGGAGAGAAATGCAAGAGAAAGAAACAACCAATCAGCGGTCACCTGAGTTGAAGAATTTTCTGAATTTCGGCACTTCACCCTTAAAATGATGGCAGTGTCAATGTCAACTTTGAAATGTCATTGCTCAACTAGGTTAAGGATTTGAACACTCTTCGCTTATGCAATTCACTGAGAAAAACTCAGTTTGTACATTAAATCCACAAGATCAATTAATGAAGGGATCATAAAATCTAGCAATTACCATGGCAGGTAGAATAAAACCAAGTAAAATAAATAGCTTTGCTAATTTACACACAAATTTTTGTTTTAATTGTGAATAAGAATTCCAATTTCCATGTTCATATGAGTGAAACAAAAAGTTTATGTGGAAAAAAGCAATTATTTTTCACTCAGGATGTAGTTATTATAAAAACATCCTGGTGTAATTGATTCTGAATTAGTGGAAATACAAATGAAAGTTACCAATTTCCATCCGCAATAATGTAACCAAGGAGAAAGAAATCTTTAGATATTTTCCCATGCAATATCTACCCTTGAGACTACATTCATTGTCACCAAAATTATTTTCACTGCACTGCATTCAGTGCTTGTCTTTTTGAGAACTGAAACAGTTGAAATTTATTTGTTGGGTGCAAAAGCAATTTATCCTTCACCACAAACAAGGCTTACCTTTCAAACATTTCCGCAACATATGCCCCTCCCTTCTTATTATGATGGACATCATCATATGTTGTGATCAGTACTTCTTGAGGAAATGGGAGGAATGTAGTACTTTGCTGTGGTTCCAACTTGATGAGAATGACTCTTTAAAAGAACAACCGCAATGAGAGATCAACATAATAATGAAAATATTCACTGGCATGTAAAATGTATGCAAATGAACACCTGTAGCAACAGATAGGTCCATTTCTTTCAGAGACACGTGGCAATAACAATTTGATGAGGTATCTGCCTTGCTCCTCAATTTTTTTCCACCGTATGTCTTTGAGCTTATCTGGTGTTGTAGGTGGCATACCACATGTCTTATTGACTTCTGACCCTGGAGTTCTGCTTCGAGTGAAGCCAGACACCTGCAGGCAAATGGATAACATAGGAAAATTATATTTTGGTAAAAATTGGATCACTTAAAATTTTCAGACTCATATTAGCTTATTCTGTTCACTTCATTGCTTTGTTCCACCTCAAATGAAGTAAAACCTTGATATAACAGACCACTTTAAAATGAATCTATTGTTACAATGAAGAAATTCTCTAGCAAAGGAGGGGACATTGTTTTGTTTTACTGTCCATGGGGTATAGTTATCTAAAGAGATAACCTTGCAATGAATTTTTCCAAATCAGTATTTTTTTCAATTTATAGAGCCATAGAATACATTTTATCTCAATACAATCTTAATTTTCCACACAATAACTTCTGTTAATGGTTCCAACATACATCTATCCCAGCAAAATCTGGTGAGTATTTATTATCTTATGCTTCGTGGTGGAGCATCTACTTCAGTGTGCTCCATGCAGGAGCGTCTACTTCAGGGAGAAGAAATGCAATGAAGTAATTTTACCATTTACATGGTCAATAGAGAACAGGTTTCAACGGCCAATATTAGTGGGAAAGGTGGAAAAAGGATAATGAGGATAGGGATGAGG